>LPNX010450168.1:49396-84804 GCA_001517045.1 Pseudotsuga menziesii | reverse complement strand
TTGGAAAGCAGCCAAGAGGATCCTTAGCTTTGTTCAGGGAACAAGGACACATGGGATTTTCTATAAATCCAATTCTGACCTTGAGTTAATTGGTTTTAATAACAGTGATTGGGCAGGTGATAGCATATATAGGAAGTCCACTTCAGGTTATGTGTTCATGCTTGCAGAAGGGCCAATCAGCTGGTCAAGCAAGAAACAGAGTGCCATTGCACTCTCATCTACAGAAGCTGAGTACAGAGGAGTTGTCAATGCAGCAACTCAGTGTTTATCGTTGTAGGGTTTACTTGGAGAATGTGGTTTCGAACCTGAGTACTCAACTACCATATACTATGATAACCATAGTACCATTCGAATCTGCAAAGATCCAGTTCAGAAGCAGAGAACCAGACACATTGAGATTCACATGCACTACATCAGAGAGCTTGTGGATGATGGCACCATTCACCTACTCTTCTGTTCATCTTCAGAACAAGTAGCTGATATCTTCACCAAAGCATTTTGTGAGAAGACCTTCAGCAATCTCAAATCACTGCTGGGGATTGCTGATCATGCTGTAAAGGCATGAGTGGAGACAAGATTCTACAATTTTGTTTTACAGTCCATGTTTAAGGGAGGATTTTCCCAAGTTGGTTTTGCCTCTTTCCTTGGTTCATATGGACTTGCAGTATGTAAAAGGGTGACTAATCCTTGTTTCTAGGCCCTATATTTTTTTGATTTATTACTCATAAATTCAACCTTAAGGGGGGGTGTTAGAATAATCAAATCCATACTATTATCCACTTAGACATTAATTCATTTATTTTTGTCTTATTTGCCTAGTCCATGAGTCCCACCATGTTCAAGTTGCTAATTGCCTATCCATAGAGGTCAAACTTGCCATATTTGACTCATGTAGTTCTTGGGAAATCCTTAGGAATCAAATCTATTTTATTCCTGGCCTCCTAGGCACCCTTCTACTTTTTCTGCTTTATTGACTGCTTTTTTAGTGTTTTAAGGCACATAGGAAAGCAAGACTAGGTGAGGTGAACTTGTTTTATTGCCCTTTCATCCTCCACTCTTTCCTCCATGAAAAATCATGTATGAGATACCATTCCACCACTCATTAGCTTTCCCATGCGCCCTTGCCAATTCATGAGCCTCATGACAGATTTGGGATCAGCCTTTTACACCTATGGGGGATTTGCCTATTTTGGGTAAGCCTGCTTTATGCTAGTTTTGGATGCCTCCTTATGCATTCGACCTATTGATGTATTCTATATATTCAACAACCTATTTTATTACAGGGTTGGCTATTGTACACCGAGTTAATATAATTTTGTGTTACACCTCCAGTTTCAGTCTCCATTGTTGACAATTTTGCATGATCAATTGTAATTTGTTGTGAGTGAAATTAATCTATTGCTGGTCAGAATTTCTACAAGATATCAATATGAGAATACTGAGACATCATCTTTATCTTCATTATATGCAATATCTGTGTAAGGATATTGATAACATCAACAATTTTCATCATCTTGTTAGTGTTAAAAACTCAACAACAACTAATGCTATAGGATCATATGCATAATCAGCATAGAGATGATGAACCATTGATATCATAATCAGTATAGGAATACTGATGTGACATGTAAGTACAATCATCAGTGTATCATTACTGATATGGGCTCAATCAATCACTGACCAAGAAACAAACAAACGTCACAACACCAACATACTAATCATCATATCAAATAATCATCAAGCATGACATCAATCATCAACAAAAAGCAGTATAGAAATTCTACATAAATCATGAAGGCTCTCAATAATAAACAATCATCAACTACTAACAGTATAGTAGTATTGTAACAATCATCAAGCAACTCATCAGTTATCAACATGGCAGTGTAACAACCATCAAACATCTCATCAGTCATCATCAATTAGTATAGAAATACTATAACAACCCTCAAGCTTTTCAGCAATCATCAATAATCAATAGTATAGTAATACTATAACAACCATCAAGCATCTCAACAATCATCAAAAATCAATATAGAAATACTGTAACAACCATCAAGCTTTTCAACAGTCATCAACAATCAACAATATAGCAATACTGAGGATACATATTTCCCTTCATCTTCTTCATTTCAACATCATGTTGAGTTATCTGATAGATCCATCCTGGCATTTTTTCTAACTTACTAACTCTTTCGAGCAAAACAAGACTAGTTGGACAGATGGATCTCCCCGGGGACCAAACAAGCCTTGTCTAGTCTTTTAACTCTTTCGGGTCAAACAATCCTAGCCAGAGATACTAATCCCCCTAGTATCGATAGGTATTTAGTCTAGATTACTAACCCTTTTGGTCAAAACAAGCCTAGCCAGATGTACCCTCCCCTAGACTGACCTACTCACCACTACATCCAACATCTACTGTCACTCCCTCTTTCATGAGAGGTCCTTTCAGACTACACCAAGTTTGTCTCAAAAGTATTCAAACTTTACATGAAAATAGAGGCTTATTTAATACATCTACTACTTATTCCTTAGTGGGAACATAGTTGAGCTTTACATCTTCCTTCTACATCATATCTCGAATGAAATGAGATTTTATATCTATGTGTTTTGAATTATCATGAAATATGGGATTCTATGTCATCTTGATACAACTATGATTATCACAATGGATATCAGTGACATCTATCTTTGCATCGAGTAATCCTAACAACATCTTTTGAATCCATACTTCTTTGATGCAAGTTGAACACGCTGCAATGTATTCTGCCTCTACTGTACTCAGTGCAATACTAGTATGCTTTCTACTGAACAAAGAGATCATGCCATATCCCAAACTAAAACATCATCCTGATGTACTTTTCCTATATTTGGCACTTCCACCCCAATCTAAGTCTACATATCCATGCAACTTAATCTCTCCACTAGATGTATATCTGAGCCCATAATCTAAAGTTCCCTTTAGATACCTCATCACATGTTTTGCACCAACTAAGTGAATGTGTTTAGGATTCACCATGTACTGACTTAAGGTGTTTACTGCAAAACATATATCTGGTCTAGTATTGGAGAGGTACATCAATGAACCAATGATCTGTGTATATAGTGTGGCATCAAGATCTTACGAGGTTTCATCATTCAATAGCTTCAAAATAGTATTCATCGGAGTAGTCATAGCTTTACAATCTATCATTCCAAATATTTTTAATATTTCAACAGTATAATTTCCTTGTTTTAGAAAAATATCATTTGAATGTTGCCATACTTCAAGACCTAGAAAGTAGTGCATCATTCCAAGGTCTTTCATTTCAAATTATGCAGCAAGCCTCTTATTACATTCGATATTCGACTTATCTTCGCCCATTAAAAACATATAATCTACATATAGTAACAAAATTAAAATTCCATCTTCATCAACCTTGTAGTAGAGGTTGGAATCTAATTTACTCTTAGTAAATCCCAAGCTCATTAGGAATCCATCAATCCTTCCATACCATGCTCTGGGTTCTTGCTTTAAGCCATACAATGCTTTCTTTAGTCGGCATACATGAGTCTTCTGATCATTGATCTCAAATCCTTGTAGTTGTTTGATATAAAATTCTTCTTCAGTCACACCATTTAGAAATTTCATCTTTGTGTCCATTTGATGTAGCTTCCATTTCATTTGGAGGCCAAGGAAAGAACAGTTCTTATAGAGGTGTATCTAGCTACTAGGGAAAAGGTCTCTTCATAATCAATTTCCTCTTTCTGAGAGAATCCTAGAGCTACAAATATACCCTTATATTTTTCTATACATCCATCTACTGAGTGTTTGGTTTTGAATATCCATTTAGAGGATACCACTAACTTGTCCTTTGGTCTGGATACTATTTCCCACACATCATTGTTCATAATGGATTGTTATTCCTCTACCATTGCATCATCCCACTCCTTTTGTTTTATTGCTTCTTCAAAATAGGTTGGTTCTTTATCGACTAGATCACACATCAATTCCATGTAACTGGGGTATGAATTTGGCTTCTTTCTCTCTCGGATGGCTCCTTCAAGAGAACCAAGTATTTTTTATTCTTCAATTGCTTCATGAGCCCAGGCATGTTTTTTCTTTCAAGAAATCAGTCCACTTGGTAAATCTTCAGGTAGCTGGGGTTATGTCATATCATGCTCTTCATTTATTGGTTCTTCTTCTTCAACTATGACTTCTTTAGGAATTTTAATATTTTTGGGAGTTTCATGCTCCTATTCATCTTCCTTGTATTTTCTTGATTTTATGAAGGATGAACCTTCCTGGAATGTAACATCTCTTCTAAGTTCAATTTGATGGTACCGTGGGATATATATTCGATAGGGTTTTGATTGTTCACTATATCCTATGAACAATCCTTTATTTCCTAAAGGATATAATTTTGATCTTTTCTCCTTGGGAATATGAATGTATACAGGACAACCAAAACTATTTAGATGACTTACCTCTGGTCTTTCATTGAAAAATATTTATTTTGGAGTTTTATTCCCAAGATCACTATGAGATATTTGATTATGAACATATACTACTATTCTCGCTACTTCTTCCCATAGTTACATTGGGATATCTTGATCATGTGCCATAGCTTTCATAGCTTCCATGATGGATTTGTTCTATCTCTCCGCCACACCATTTTGTTGTGAATTGTAGGGAATGGTGAGATCCTTCGTAATCCTAACCTCTTTACTAAAATCATTGAACTCATTTGAAGTAAACTCTCCTCCATTATCTGATATTAGAATCTCAATTTTCTTTTCATAAAGGTTTTCTACTAGGGCTTTAAACTCTTGAATCTTTCAAACACTTCATCCTTTTTTTCAAGAAGTATATCCAAGTCTTTCTGGAGTAGTCATCAATGAAGGAGGCATAGTAAGAGTACCCACTTAATGAAGTGGTTTGCATTGGCCCACATATATCTGAGTTAATGATATCTAGAATCCATTTTTCCTTACTATTAGTTTTTAGAAAGGGATTCTTAGTATTTTTCCCTTGTGCACATCCCTTGCACACTCCTTCATGTTTTATCTGAATTTATGGTAAACCAGTTACCACCTTGCTTACAATTGGAAGAGATTTGTAGTGAACATGAGCAATCCTTCTATGCCATAGTTCACTTGGATTGATGGTACTAGTTGTTAATGCAGAATTTGTATGTTCCTTTAGTTTGTAGAGACCTCCTTCTTCAACTCCAATCTCTACTACATCATCGATAGTTTTTCCTTTGGTCCACATGAGGACTTTTCCATCTACAAAGGAAACTCTGAAGCCTTTCTTGTCTAAAGCTGAAATGGAAAGGAGATTCTTCTTTAGTCCTCGGACATATAGGACATCCTTCATTTTCATAGTATTTCCAAAATCCAATTTATAAGATGTCTCTCCTAACCCTTTAATGGGATATTGGGAATCATATCCAAGCATTACTTTGTGTGGAGATTCCTTTTGTTCAAGGCATGAGAGTGACTCCTTGAAACCAACCATGTGCTTGGAGGCACCACTATCAATCAACTAGGCATCATTTCCTAGTGAGACTGATCTGGTTAGGGAAGAGAGATATCAAAACATACTCTTCACTAGAATATTCATCCTTCTTTGCTTCCTCTTCTTCTTGTTGATCACTGTCTTCAGTAGAATGTGCTTGAAACCTTCTCACCTTCTTGAGTGTCTCTTATTTCATGGGACAGTTAATTGCAATGTGTCCTAACTTGTGACACTTGAAGCATTCAAAGCTTCATAAATCTCTCTTGGGTCTTTCAAACCTTCGAGTCTTAGGAGGATGGTCATGACTCTTTCTTTTTCCTTTGGTATGGGCAGTTAAGTCTTGATCCTCATTGTCATTTAGTTTTTCTTCTCTAGCTTCTATCCTCTCTTTTTGTTGGACACATCCTTCCCATAACTTCCATAATTTGGTTAGTTTCCTCCTTGAAGAAATTCCTCAAATGAAAGATTCCCAATCTCTTGGAAGACCATTGAAGGTTGTCATTACAACTTCTATGTCTTCAACCATGTCACCAGTGGCTTCTAATTCATCCTTGATTTGAGCTACTCTTGTAAAGTAAGATTGCATAGTCTCTTACTTCTGAGCTCTTACACTTTTGATTTGATTTCTCAGGGTCATCTTCCTATTAATGTTTCTTCCTTCAAATAGGCTTGATAGGGAATCAAAAATTTATTTTGGAGTCTCAATGGAAGATACTTTAGGAATTATATTGTCTTTGATTGAATTAAATTGTATTTGATTGAATCAACTATTATTATTTTAACTATGATCATTTCCTTCTTGTGCTTGGTTTTAGCTTCAATTTATTTTGGTTCTTTCACTTCCTCTTTCACAAATTTGTCTAGATCATTCTCTTGGAGGATGAGCATGATTCTATACTTCCATGCTATGAATTTTTCAATCCCTTCAAGATTTTCATCTAGCTTGGAATTCTTTGTCATATTTAGAAAACTGAGAACCTTGAATGGAAATAGAAAGAAGGATACTTACTTGCAGAAAGCAGCTCCTGACTCACCTTCTTCCTGAGGTCCTAGGGTTTGGAGTAGAAACCCTAATTTTGCAGATGGGATCACAGGTGGAGCTGACTAGTGGAAAAGATGTGCCCTCATGATTCAAGGTAGACTGTATCTTCCTTTTTCTAAGATTGATGATGAAACCCTGGGAAAGCTGAACCCCTAGTTTTTCTTAGCAGCAGTAACAGGTCAAAATTTGAAAATTCTTGGAATTCAATTCTGTCACCACAGAAAGATGCACCCTTCAGAGGCGATTTGGAGGAGCCCTCTTTTCTAGTTGATCTGTCAAGGGATTTTTTAAGAAAAATAAACCCTAGTTTTGCAGTGTCGCCTTTCAAGGTGGCTCTAATACCATGTTGATTTTTATTTATAATTTCTTAAACAATATCTTAAAAAAATTAGCCACTAGAATATCATTGAAATAACAACATGCATAAAAACATAAGAACACAAGAACACATATATTTTCCTCAAGGAAACCACAAGGGAGAAAGCCCCGCAAAACTTCCTGAGTATAGAACTCAACCAATGCAGTCTAAAACTCAGACAACAAATACTCCCTCCTTTCTGATGCACTACTACTTATTTCTCTCTCTATGAAAAACTTGAGTGAGTGAGTACATATGAGAGGAGGTGCCTCCTATTTATATTCTCCTATTGACTTGAATTCTAAATTGGTGGGGCCAACTTTGCTAGCTGTCAGGGCCGACTTGTCCAATTAGAAATTACAAATAGAATTTATCATAATGACACTTGGGTACTAATGACTCGACTTACATTCAAAGATTTACATTTCTTCTTTCAATGAAACTGAGAAGACCAAACTCATCTCACGAAGGGAGAATACAATACTACTAGGAATATCTTCCAAAGTTATAATAAATTAATAGAAGGTTCTTGAAGTCAACAAATGTTGAAAATTCAAATAAAAGATAAGATTTTATTTATGCATGAAAATTACACATTTAATGTGGTGTTTATGATGGATATGAAATCCATATTTCTAGTTTAGAGAAACTGCATTCTGGATCGAATCCAGATGTTGCTACTATGTATAAGTAGATGATTGTCCTCTAAAGGTACTTAGAAGACCTGTTGTATTTTATGATTTTTTCTAAGAACATGTTAGAATATCCTTGAGGTACATTAGAATATGTTCTTTATTGTATTTTAATATACAGTAGACCTATTATATAGCTTGGGATTAGCTATGTGTATTGCGGTTAGTACTACATAAACTAAATGTATTTTCCAAATAGTACTACCTGTCGAGGAGTAGTGTAGCTTGGGATGCTACCTAGTAGGGTGAAAGACTTGAATCATATAGTTATTAGGTGTTAATAGTTAATAAATATGGGAAAAAATTTATGTATTATGATATAACACATTGAGATGAGGTTTTAATTCATAGAACTCATGGTCATGTAAAAATAAAATTTCAGTACATAGCAGGCTAATGAGAAGATTTCAAATTTGTGAACAAGTCGTTGTTAGTAATGAAGTTTAGATACTTTTTAGATAATATTGGTATAGTAGGAAATTGCTGGTAAATAAAAGAATGTCTCCCTCACTGAGAGGGAGTGTTGATTATACAACATGAGGATTCATTCTCTGGACTTATGAGTAATATCAAGTAAGACTTGTGAGTCATATAGTGTCCTATGTATCCTCATATGTATGAGGTGGTGATGTTTTATTGTAAATCTTGTGAGTAATATCAAGACTATACTTGTGAGTAATATCAAGTCAAGTATTCCCATAGAAGGTACCCTCTGAGAATGGATCTCTTATTGTGGAGATGATCTTGTGTTGTATCCAGATTAAAGTCTTGCATTGTATTGAGAATATAGGCATCCATTTGTTGAGGTGGTTATACTATGTGATATATTTCTAGCCATGGTCACTAATTGTTATAAGTGTCCTTGAGGCGTTAACTACCCCTAGAGTGAATTGATTTAGCATATGACTGTATGTCATGGGGTAACACATATGATCATCATTATGTATGGAATAGTTATTCTGAGTATGATATGATAAGATTGACAAATAATTAATACACACACTATAAAAAAACCATATGATTAACGTCTCTTTTATCTTCCTTTTTAGCGTCCACTATCACTTTTAGTGCATTTTCATCATTTTTTCGACAAAGTGGAAAATTTTCCATGGGTCAACATTTTTAATGGATTTATTAACATCCTTTTTTAAATGACAATGCTATTTTGGATTCTAATTAGCATCCCAATTAGTGTCCCAATTAGCGTCCCAATTAATGTCCAAAATAACATCCCATATAGCGCCCAGAATATCCTCCAAAGAAACATCTAGAATAACACCAAGAATAACACCATATATTAAGCAAGGGTTAGCACCATGAATTTCTATAGGAAACATCTAACATTGCACCAAGTATAGAGCTAGGAATTGCACCTAGAAAACATCCAACATAGAGCTAGGTATAGATCCAGGTATAACTCTTGGAATAATTCCAGAAATTTAGTGTCCCAACTAACATCCAAAATAACATCCCATATAAAACCTAGAATAGCCTCCAAAAAAATGTCCATAATAGCACTAAGCATAACACCATATATTGATTCAGGGTTACCGCCAAAAATCACGCCATGAATTTCACTAGGAAAAACATCCGTCAAAGCACCAAGTATAGAGCTAGGAATTGCGCCTAGACAAATTTCAACATAACACCAAGTATAGAGCTAGGTATCACGCCTGAACTAATGCTAGAAATTTCAAAAGGAATCGCACCAGGAATTGCACTAGGTTTAGAGCTAGGAATTATGTTAAAAAAAATTATGACATAACATCAGATATAGTTCCAACATTAGTGTTAGAGAATTATTCCACCTTATTACCATGATCATACACCTAGGATACATTTTCATTTGTCTTGTACTTATGTCATACGGTCCACACCTTCGTTATGTTGGTATAGCAATGTATATGTGGGTTTTGGACTCATTAATGCACTCAAGCTCCCTATTTTTTGTCAAATAAGAGCATGAGGACCCTCATTTATGAAATTGAAGTCCTTGGGGTGCTCCTACTCCTTAAAACAAGGAACTTTTTTGGCTAGAGGCACCCATGCATGCATTAAGGTGGTTTTTTGCCCTTTTGTACCATTAAATGTTTCATAGAGCCACTCGCACTCACCCATGCACTCCACCACACCTATCCTACCTGTTAGGGTACATAGGGTACTCCCAAAGGACCGAACACCAAGAGCAGCCACTTTACACAAATGAACCATAGTTCAATACACCAATGTTTGTCACGTGGTTAAAACCCTCAAGAGGGAAACATTCCACGGCCCCAGCCAAATAGCTACTTGGAGCAATTTATCATGCAAAATAAAGAAAGTTACATGAGCTTCTCATAATCGATCAACTAGCCAAGGACCCTCTATGCTCTTTAAATAGAGATCATAGACCAATCGGGTGTTAAGCCACAGATCAATGGTAGGTATGATCTAAGAGAAGTTGAACCATCAGATCACTCTATGTCTAGAACATATCGTGATTGTTGGATTAGAATATTTACAAATGCATACTAATGCATACTAAAGAAACACACTTTTACCTAATGGATATATTACAAATGTTGATCTTAAGTAACTCCTAAGTGTCTAAATATACTAACATTCCCCCTTAAGAAAAACTTGGGATAGGATTGAAGGATTTACAAAAGTGACACTATTAGGAGAAGGAAGGAGGCATTAGAGCCTATCCCCCCTTAAGGACACATTCCTGAACTCCTAACATAGAACAAAGTTTAGAAAACTTCGCTTCTATAAGAGACTTCGTGAAGATGTCTACAACTTGATCATCTATAGGGCAATAGAGCATTTCAAGAATATGATCATGAACAAGATTTCTAATGAAGTGCATGTGTAGCTCAATGTGTTTGCTGCATTGATGTAGAACTGGATCTTTGGCAATATTGATGGAACTTTGATTGTCACACCAAAGTGGAGTAGGATGTTGCTGCTCAAATCCAAACTCTGAAAGGATCTACTGAGGCCATAAAGCTTCCTGACTAGCATTAACTGCGGCTCAATATTCTGCTTGTACTTAAGAAAGAGCAAGAGCTTGTTGTTTCTTACAAGCCCAAGTGACAAGTCTAGATCCCATACTGAAAACATAACCTACAGTAGACTTTCTATCATCAGGATCACCACCCCAATCTGAATCAGTGAAACCAACCAACAAAGGTTTCCCCCTTGTACTGTAATGAATTCCAAACTGAATTGTACCTCAAATATATCAAAGTATTCTTTTGTTGCTTTCCAGTGACTTTCATGAGGATTTTGCATATAACAGGAAACACGACCAACGCCAAAGGAAAGGTTAGGATGGGAATGAGTCAAGTATAAAAGGCTACCAACAAGCTGATGATACAAGGTGGCATCTACTTCAGGGGAAGTACAAGTGGTATAAATTTTGACTCCAAACTGGAAGAGAGAAGGGGATGGTTTACAATCTTCCATGTGGAAGCGACGAAGTAGGTCACAAGCATACTTAGACTGGGAAAGAAAGATTCCTTCTTTGGTTTGCAAGACTTGGAGACCAAGAAAATAACGCAAATGTCCTAAGGCTGACATTTCAAAAATTTTCTTAAGACTGGATTTCACATGGGTTATAAGTTTAGGTTCACTACCAGTAAGGATAAGATCATCAACATAAAGAACAAGGATGATGAGATGGTTTCCTACTTTCTTGGCATCAACATTGGGGTCAGAATGGCATCTAGAAAAACCAGTGTCAAGGAGAAAGCTATCCATTTTGGCATACCAAGCTCTAGGAGCTTGCTTAAGGCCATATAAGGATTTCTTAAGGAGACATACAAGGCTAGAGTTATCCTGAACATATCCAGGAGGTTGTTCCATGTAAATTTCCTCCTGTAAATCACCATGTAAAAAGGAAGACTTGACATCTGCCTTCTTCTTTCCCTTCGGATACCAAAAACTCCAACCATGTTACGGGTTGGTGCGATCCAGGATGGGTGTGATCCCTGCGTGATTTTGATGGATTATATGCCCCTGGTTCGTGGTTACTTAGCCAATGGAAACCCTACTAGTCAGGGGGTTTCTACCACTTTGCCAACAAAAAAAAACAAGGGGGATGTTAGGATATTTAGACACTTAGGAGTTAGTTAAGATCAACTTGTGTAATATATCCATTAGGTAAAAGTGTGCTTATTTAGTATGCATTAGTATGCATTTGTAAATATTCTAATCCGATGGTCACGATATGTTCTAGACATAGAGTGATCCGATGGTTCAACTTCTCTTAGATCATACCTACCATTGATTCATGGATTAACACCTGATTGGTCTATGATCTCTATTTAAAGAGCATAGAGGGTCCTTGGCTAGTTGATCGATTATGATAAGCTCATATAACTTTTTTTATTTTGCATAATAAATTGCTCCAAGTATCTATTTGGCTGGGGCCGTGGACTGTTTCCCTCTAAAGGGATTTAACCACATAACAAACATTGGTGTATTGATATGTGATTCATTTGTTTAAAGTGGTTTCTCTTGGTGTTCGGTCCTTTGGGAGTACCCTGCATACCCTAAAACTACCCTCATTTATGTCTGAGAATGCTTCACCCACATTCAAATGGCCATTCATTACCATTTAGGTGGTTTGGGTGCTTATTGGTCAACCTAGGGAAGTTTGAGGTCCAATCTAAGCCTGCCACATGTATGCCACCAATTTTCCTCCTAAGAATAAGGATTTTATCCCATTGTATTATAAATATGTACCACACATATTTACATTATGTACAATAACATTAAATTTAGTTATCGCCACCATCTATGTGTGTTAATTTTTCTCTCTTTACTGGTTTTCCCCATAGTTTGTGAATAATATTTAATTGTGAGGATTCTCTTAGCTCCTAGATATTACTGTGAATCATATTTTCACATGGTATTAGAGATATTTGGAGTTGCAAATCAAATCCAAAGTGATTTAGTTGTTTTTAAGGGTATTTTCTTGAAAAAAATTGAGCGTTTGCATTGCAGGTACATCCTGTGTTTCTGTCACTTAGTGCACAAGAAGTAATGGAGAAAACTCATGTATCGATTACCCCATTCAACTATTTTGAATGGAAGGATGAAATGGCGATCTAGATAAGGTCAAAAGTCTTGTACAGAGTCACCATGGGAACTGAGACCAAGCCTAACTCTGCTGTGGAAAAATTGAAGTACATCAATAGATTAAATGAGGAATTTGAGATGATTTGTCTCAATATTTAGAGGGATCTTCTCTTCCATGTAGACAATATTATCACACCCAATTAATATTGGCTCAATATATATTCACTATATTGGAATACTGAGGAGATGAGAGGCCACCAACTTCAAAATGAGTTGATCTCATTGTTCCCATCTCACTTTGAGACGATCCAGGATTTCTTCACAAAGTTCAAATCGTTGGTGCTTTAGCTAAAATAATGTGGATTTGAGAATAAATATGAGAATATGGTATTTTATATCCTTTTGAATCCAAGTCCTAATTATTCTCTATTTGTCTTGACATTCCATTCAAGCAAGATGACAGTTCGAAATCGGAGAATGCCTCCACTAGAAGAATTCATGGCATCTTTGAATCAAGAACAAGACAAATTAGTTCAAAAGGGTACCATCAAATACACTAAGGATAAATACCTTTCTGTATGTGTTTCAAATTAATCCAAAGGAAAGAATAAATCCAAGGATTCTAAGTAGAAAAGAGTGAAGGATATAAGCATTCGAATGTGGAAAGCTCAAGTTCAACTGACGAGGATTCGAAATCCAAGAGGATGAAGAGGAAGAGAGATAATACCAAATGTGATTATTGCAGAGGTTCACATCATGAAAAATATTTCTTCATAATAAATATGGACATCATGACCAAGCTCCTTGAATAATTTTTTTTTGATGTTCCATATTTTGCAAGAAGAGAGGAGCGCAAGCTCTCCTTGGAGCAAGAAGATGGTAAGCGCTTGTATGCTTTGGGTGATAGGGAGAAACCTATTTACCATGTCTCTGATTCAGATATATTTGTTTTTAATTTACATTTTAACATATCATATTTTGAAACCTCCGTCCCTTCCTTGGAAGAAAACCCAAACAATTCACCAAAGCTTCCTCCAAAAACTAGTCATTTTTCACTAGTTTTTGACTTGTCTTCTGAAAGACATTTCCCACTCCATTCATATAATTCCTATTATAATTATTAAGGTGATATAAAATCTTATATATAGGTTATTATATTCATAAAATAATTTCCCAAACCATTTGATTCCCAAAATACCCAACAACCCTCAAGTTCGCTAGTAGGAAAATATCAAAATTGCATTGTTTCCAATACTATGTCACTTGTGTATGTTGTTTTTATGTCTTGTATATAATTCATTGGTTGGAAATACATGTCATTGGAATTCATGGTACCACTGTTCCACATTCATGGACTTGATCTCACCACCTATGGTTCAAATTTCAAATCTCCATACCATCCAAGTTCGCTCAACTGTCAGTGTGATCTAGTTGCCCACTCTTTTCCCACTATGGACCCATTCACTCATGGAGACACTATATCTCTGCTATTTTTTTCTGTATATGATCTTTGTTTTGATATTTCATAAGAATCATGAGCTTTTTTATATATTTATGAAGGTGCTTCATCAAGTTGAGAAGAGGATTCATGGTTTAATTCATGAAATGGTAGCTACACATGAAGTTGATTTTGTTGAGTCTTTTGGTGCTTTTTGGGAAAGAGTTTGCAAATATATATTTTCCATTATTGATACGCTTCCAAATATGAGTATGGAAGTATAAAAATGCATTCTTATGATGGTCCTCCATCAACAAATGATGACCTTCAAGGGGCCTCTCCACATGTTCTTTGTCTACAACACATTGATGCATTAATGCATGATGATCTTGGCATCCACAACATATTCATGAAGTATATCACCAAGAATTTTTTCATTCATCTCATCCAGTGAAAAATAATACATATTGAAGAAATTTTGATCATGTTTATGTCATGTTCGTTCTTGAGGGATTATTTCCCCTTGAGATTTTTCCTCTTTCCTCCTTTTTACATCAATAGATAATTCTTTGTAAGAGGCAACTTGAGCCTTAGTTGCCAATGCCTTAATAATATGGTATAAGTTGTACTGAGTCAGGATTAAGGGGGGGTGTTAGATAGTTAATAGAAATTGGTACCATGATAATACACCTAGGATACATTTTCAATTGTCTTGTACTTATGTCATATGGTCCCCACCTTGGTTATGTTTGTTTAGCAAGGTATATGGGGGTTTCAGAATCATTAATTCACCCAACCACCCTATTTTTGGTCAAATAAGAGCATGAACGCCCTCATTTATGAAATTTGAGTCCTTGGGGTGCTCCTACTCCTTAAAATAGGGAACTGGTTTGACCAAAGGCACACATGCATGTATTTAGGTGGTTTTGGGCCCTTTTGGACCATTAAATGATGACTAAGTCCATTCCCACTCACCAATGCACTCCACCATGCCTATAATACCCTCATTTATGTCCTAGAATGCTTCACCCATGTTCAAATGGTCATTCGTGACCGTTTGAGGTGGTTTGGGATCTTATTGGTCAACCTAGGGAGGTTTGAGGTCCAATCTAAGCCTACCACATGTATGCAACCAATTTTCTTCATAAGGCTAATGATATTATCCCATTTTATTATAAATATGTACTACACATATTTTCATGATGTACAGTAATATACAATTAAGTTATTGGAACCATATGTGTGTGAAAATTTTGTTCTCTTTACTAGTTTTCTGCATAGTTTGTGAATAATATTGAATTGTGAGGATTCCATTAGCTCCTATATAGTGTTGTGAATCATATTTTCAGAATTAGCACCAAAATTTGTGCTAGGAAAATATCCATAAATTTCAGAAGGAATTGTGTTAGGGATTGCACTAGGCATAGTTCTAGGTATATATCTAGACATAGCACAAGGAATTTCGATAGGAATTTTGGAAGGTATTGCAATAGGAATTTCCCTAGGAAAGGGGCCAACCCTAGAACTAGGTATATATAAAGGAATAGATTCAAGAATTGTTCCTGGACAACATCCAACATAGCACCAAGTATAGAGCCAGGTATAATGCCTAGAATAGTGCCAGAATCCTTTATGTTATGTCATTAATTTTAAAGGTTGCATAATTTTTCCAATTTGAAGTAAGATCACTTTTTATGTGTTAAGCATGCACATAAATAGAACACCTTTTATAATTCCCCCAAAATATTTATTTATAGAAATATTATTTGTCATTCATAACTAAGATTTAGCACATTTTAACAGCACTTATCACTATCCTCTTTCATATAATTTTTGACCCTCTTGGTTTTCTTCTCTGAATCCATTTTTCTAAGCTAGATAGGAACTACTCTCGATCCTAAATTCACTTTATTGTCCTATAGTACAATTTTCATTTTGATAAAGCTAACTATTCATTTCGTCTTGAGTCTCCATGTCACGGCTTTAGCGATTATATTCTAGGGATTCCTTCTCGTGTCAAAGGAGACTTGACTCAAAGTGATAAAGGGGATTGTTGTGGTGACAATGGTCATCCATTCTTAGTTCCCTTAAGGTTACACTTGCATTTAGAGTTGTATAACTGGAGTGTTACTTTGAGTGGTAACATTAGTGACTACAATAATGTTATTTCTTGATAAAGATTAATTCATACGAGACTCTTTTGGTATTTTCCCCACAACCTTAGGGTCTTCCTTTTTTGTATATTCTTCCTTTGTAACTTCCAATGGGACCTAGTTGGAGGGGCTTTTTCCCTCCTTCATTCCCAAATTCTCGTTGGGGAATTGATCAAGCTAATGCACATAGTAGTGAAATTGATTATTTTTCTTTAAATCTAGAATCAATTCTTCTCCTTGGAACTCATAATTTGGTTAGAATGTAGACTTTTTGACACTATATAAATTTCATGACACATTTTATTATATCATTGTATAACAAATCCTCATCAAGTATTGGTTCCAAGTCTAACATGTCATTAATAATCCCAAGATTAGGGGATTGAATCCCCTTCTTATTCTTCCATTGGATTCTTGATAACTTAATCTAAGGTTTTCATTTGCTTTGTTCATTGTTTTTTACATTGGCTCAGAGGATATGCTTTATTGCATAACATATATACAAGAGGCTACGGAAAATGGAATTTATACATGTCTGATGACTCATATCAAATGGAATCTTATTGACACTTGATTTGTATAATGAGGACGATGATGAAAATAATGATGATGATGAAAAATTAAATTAGGATGATGATGATGTGATTAAATGGTTATGATGGTGATAATGGTGCTACTGCTGCTGCTAATGATGATGATGATGACAATGATGATGATCTAGGTCATCATCATCAATGAAATGAATGGGGATGATTATTTCTTACCATTTTTAATGTTTGATAAACCAATGTTGGTCTCAAACATAAACCAATGTTGGTATCACACGTTAATACCGCCATGATCATCATAGCCATATTTTTTGTAAGATTATAATTATCCAAACTCTATTTAAAAAAAAACAATTATTTTTTAAAGTAATTGAACTCATTGCACTCTTTTTACAATTTTTCTTTAGAGAATTTATTAGGTTATGGTTCATATTTATATATAATACAAGCAAAAAAAACAATATCCATACAAAAAAAAATTATTGACAATAATAACAATGCAAAATGTAGGCCAAGAAGGATTTTGTTCGATATCAACTTAATGGGATGGAGGCCATGGGTTTATTTCAAATTAGAAGGGAAGGGAGTTTTATTTTATATGGTCATAATAGGATGGAGTTCATGGTTTCACTTCAAATCCAAACATTGTGTTGGTTTTTCCATCTCTAAGACTTATTTACACCTTTGTTACAATTAGTTCTCCATATGTAAATTTTTCTATGATTTCCCTTATACGCAATTTTTAGCTTCCATGATAGATATGCATAATAAATATTACATTTTAAACTACCATATTTTCTAACAACGTCCAATTGCACCATTAGAGGCACTTGCTAGTTTGTAATGCCCCTCTATCAATTACATGATGTGAGACAACATATGACTATATTAAATTATTTGTAATGCCCCTCTATCAAATAGATGAAAATATTGACTTTAGTACATAAATACTCATCATTAGTCACATGAAATTACTTACTTGATACAACTTCTTAAATCCTCGGTAACACTCATCTTAGTATGGATTTTTTCTTTACGGTCCAAATCAATGTTTAATTTTTCTTATAAATAAAACAATATGATCTTTATAAATGGTTGAAAAGAGAGTTTTTAGATCATCGTCATTGTCAAAAGGCCTAATTTTTATATTTGTTGAAATATAAATATACCATCACCTATTTGAAAAGGTACTTGTTATTCAAATTCATGCTTAAAATGCCCTTTCCTTGCAATATTATATTTATCAAACCCATTACTTCACGACCAAATAGGAAATGATTATTTTAGTAGATTTAATAATATAGGTTTTGACATATTGGTTTATACATTTAGAAATTATAAACAAACATCTTATTTCTATAATAATTATTAATTCATTTATGATAATGTGAAAAGGAAATAGGACTAGAGGCTAAAAACAATAATAGTTTGACTCATAGTTGTTAGGTTTACATAAAATCATTATATAATAATAAATTTAACTAAATTTAAGATTAGTTATATAATATATATAAATACTAAAATGTTTGGAGTAACATGCTTAATTTGTATATTCATTGGTACAATTGTTTTCAATATTTATAAAAAAAAACTCTCATAACAAAAAGGTTTAATAAATTTTTTAGAGTTTATAATATAACAAATATATTTTAAAGGAAATAAAATGTGCATTTATGCCACACATACTTAATAATCATGCAACATTATATGGCATTTAAATCTTACATTCATCCTCAAACATCCTTGTCCCGATGTTATTTCGTTGTTATCCTTTGATTTTCATTGATATTTTAAAATGCGTTAAAAATTTGTTAATTTGAAAATTTGTTAAAATTGGTTGTGCATCAAAGTTTCACTTACATAATAATTATGAATTGCTTGGATATTGTTTTCTATAAGAGAGATAATTTACTATCGATTGGTTTTCATTAATTTATTATAATTAATCTTACCACATTATGTGACAAACATAGTTATTTTCCCCAAATATCTGTTCCTTGGCATTGAATGGCCTATGAGCAGATATCCGTTCCTTCCTCTTGCTCCTGTGACCTCAAAAGGTGATCGTCGATGATTTGGTCTTAGTCGACCAACTCTTGACTTGCAACCCTCTGCAATTGAACCAATTTTTGAGTTGATAGTTCATTGACATCCAATGCGAGATCCTAAAATCGCCAAAGTGAGGCGCTGACATTCTCACTATCGCTATCAATCGCGTATGGTGTAATCTGTATAGTTTGGACCCGCTTCCCCATGCTTACCTCTCTATCCTCCCACAAAATGTTTTCTTCGGACACCCTCTGCAAAATTGCATCAACTAAAGAACTCATTCGAGTGTTTACCACTTTAAATCCTTCAGTAGATTGTTTCTTCAATGGTACTTCGCTCATAGTTGCTGTCATTGTGATAGTCATAATAATGAGGTCAACCTATGAATCTTCCATTGGCGTTGTGCCACTGGCCTCTCCTTTCTCTTGTCTCCTCTTTGTTCTGGATTCCTCCAACCTCTGCTCTATTTCTGAATCCATTGGGATTCTTGTCGATGCTTCATCTGAATATTTCTCACTCATTTGGTGGGGCACAATATCCACCAAAAAATCAACTAGTGGACCTATCGCGATGTTTTATACGTCATTCACATCAACTGGTTCTCGCCACTCCACATGCCAGTCATCCATGTAAACTGCCAGAAACTTATGAATAAAATCCTTGAACGCAAGAACTACGATCCTGGAGAATATTGTAGGTGCAATATTCAATCCAAATGGCATCACTTTGTATTGATAACATCCCCATTCATTCACCACTATAGGGCAGTATTGTAGAACTATGGTCTTGCCATGCACCAACTCGTTGATGTAGTGCATGTAAACCTCTATATGTTTGATCCTCTTCATGGTAACTGGATATTTGGAGATCTTAATAGTACTTTGATTTTCACAAAATATGACTATGGACAATGTACTACCAATCTCTAACTTTGAAAGAATGCCTTGCAACTAAACAGCTTGGATGCAAGCATTCACTGCTCCCCTGTACTCGACCTCTACTGAAGACAATGCAATGGCGGCCTGCTTTTTTCTAGACCATAAAATGGGGCCACAACAAAACATAAAGACAAAATCAAAAGTGGACTTCTGATCAATAGAATCTCTTTCCCAATCTAAATCTGTATATCCAACCAACTCTAGCTCTGAATCTGTAGCATAGTGAATGTCATAGGATCTTGTGCCCTGAATATACTGAAGGATCCTCTTAGATGCCTTCCAATGTAGGAAATGAGGCTTCTGCATGTATCTTGATACAACATTCATAGCATAACTTAGATTAGGTCGTGAATGATTCAAGTAAAGCAAGCTACCAATCAGCTAGCGATAGATAGTGCAATCCATGGGTGGAGTGTTTTTTCCATCTTCAAGGATGACTTCTGAGAGCAAAGGGAATGGATCAGCCATACAATTAGCCATGTTAAACATCACTGACAGGTCTGAAATGTATTTATACTGAGTTACCATTATCCCATCAAAATGTTTTGCAATTTCAAGCCCCAGAAACTATTTCAGCAAGCCCAAATCGCTCATCTCAAATGCATCATGGAGGGCAGTTTTATGAATGAAATAGAATCAAGTGTGATACCAATAATCAAGAGATAATCAACATTTAAAACAATGATAAGTAAATGACCATCATACTTATATAGATAAACATTTGGATTAGACTTACACCTTTGGAAGTTTTGTGAAAGCAGAAATGCATTCATCTTGGCATACCATGATCTTGGGGCCTGTTTCAACCCGTATAAAGACTTTTGCAATTTGCAAACAAAAGTAGGATCTGAAATGTAGCCCTAATGATGATTCATGTATATCTCCTCATGAATATCTCCATATATAAAGGAAATCTTAACATCCATATGATGCACCTCCTAGTGCTTAGATGCATAAATTGTCAAAACTAGGAGGATTGAGTCCATCTTTGCCACTGGTGAAAAGGTCTCATGGTAGTCCACTGCTTGGACTTGGGAGAACCCTTTTGCAAAAATAATTTCCTTATTTTCAATTTGTTCCATTAGCAGCAACCTTTGTCCAAAACACCCACTTGCATTGAACTAATTTCCTCCCTGGTGGAATGGAAACTAACTCCCAAGTAGCATTTTTCCGAAGAGACTTAAACTCTTCGCCCATGGAAGCTTGCCATATCAGATTTTTCTGAGAATGGTAGTAAGACTTAGGATCTGACATAATCATTAAATAACATGTCTCAAACATTAAATCATCATGGAAAGAGAGTGCAATACCTGCTCTTTGAAATTCAAACTGGGTTCTTCTTGGATCAATAAGATTTCCAATGTTTTCCTCGGCAGAAGAAAGTGTCTTCTTGTCCCAAGTTGGGAGATTTGTTTGCACTTCAGAATATGATTATGAATATTAAATTTATTTTTCACTGATATAATATATCATTTCTGAAAAATCAGAGTCATCACTCCCACTTTTATCACCCAAATTGTCAGCAGAACAAGCAGGAAAATGTGCAACAGTTTCTTCAACAAGCTCTACCTCTTAGAGAGGCTCATCAAACTGAACACTTATTTAGATGAAATTTTTTTTTGTTTTGATATTTATAAGATTGAATATTTTATATTCTTTATGATATCCAATAAAAAACATTCAACACTTTGTGTCTGCAAATATTTCCCCATGCAGTGGACCCAAACACCCTAAAATTTGACACATTCAGATTGTGTCCAAAATAGGCTTCTAAAGGTATCTTAGATTTCATAGAGGAGTGAGGTAATCTATTATAAATGTGTGCAACAAAATTCATGGCCTAATTCCACAAATTTTCATCCAATTCTTTTGCTTCTAGCATGCATGTGGTCAACTCTTTGAGAGAGCGGTTTTTCCTTTCTGCCACCATTTTGCCGAGGGGTGTAGGGAATGGAATGTTGGATCTTGATTACACAGTATGAACATATTTTCAGAAATTTATTACTGATATATTTTCCTCCATTATCAGATATCATATATTTAATCTTTTTACTAGATGCATTCTCAACCAGTGCCTTCAATTCTATGAATTTTTCTAAAACTTCTGACTTTTTTCTTAATGAAAAACACCCAAGTGTATCTAGAAAAATCATCTATGAAGGTGATTACACACCAATATCCATTCATGGGTGTGATGTACATTGGTATACTGATATAATAATGCATCAGCCCCAAGATACTTGGTGCACAGCGATCCTTCCCGCGATCAAACTTATGCTCAAGGTGTTTTCCCACAACACAACCCTTGCAAATTCCTTTGGTAGATATGATTGTTGGGGGTCCTTCAACCATGGAATTTTTCTGAAGTTGTTGCAAGTACTTAAAATTTAAATGAACAAATCTCTCATTCCATACTATTTTTACCTCATTTCCACAAGTTAGAAGAGCGGTGCGATTTGCATCCACCAGAAAATGGGAAAACTGATAGGCTTTTGCATGATGGTTTGCGAGGCCTTTTGCAACAAATTTCCCGGATGCAATCTCATTGATTTACACATCATTGGGGCAGAAGTTTAATATATTGGGAACTCTAGTATGAGTCATTTGATATACACTCAAGAGGTTGGAGGCCAGAGAGGGTACATACAGAACATTGAAAAAAGTGTCATGTTCAAGATTTACTGTACGTTGTCCTTTCGAAATGATGGTGGAATCATCTCCCATGTGGATGGGGATGCTGTTGTTGGTGTCCATGGAGGAAAAATAATATCTAATTCCCATCATGTGATTCAAAGCTCTAGAGTCTATGAGAAGAGCTGTGTGATTCAAGGTGCTTTCTATGAGAGCATGACCTCTTTCTTGTTGGGTATCACGATCTTCATTATCTCTCCTTGGAAGGTTCTCACAGAGATTGGTATTGTTTCTCTCAAGGAGAGAAGTCATTTCATTAAGTTTCTTCTTCATGCAGGCATGCTTAGGGTGGAAGCCCTTCTTGCAGTAAGAACACTTGAATTTCTCCTTTCCTTGATGTCATTTGTTCTTTTGTTTCTTTGAGTCAGAAGGATCCTCATGCTAGTTCTTTTCTTAAGGATTTGGAGCATCCACTTTAGCCTTTGGATTCTTCTGCTTCCCTTTTCCCTTTGAATATTTTGTCCCTGAAGAAAACAAATATTGATCTTTTGAGGATCTGAGGATCCCCATAAGAACAAGCTTGTCATGCTCGTTTGTAATGGTTTTGATGAATACATCAAGAGAAGGAATTTTCCAGTTTGGGTCTGTTAGCTTCCCCATGTGGAATGATGAAACAAAGATGGAATAGTCTGGACCCAATTTGGAGAGGATAGCTAAGATGAGCTGGTCATGTTCCTTCTCCACCTTACATTGCTTTATCTAGAGAATCAAATGTTTGAATTTTGTGAAAAAATAATTCATGGATTTGGTGCTACTTGGAGTCAGGGAGATCAACTCATTCTCAAGCTGATAGATTTGAATATCATATTGTTTATTAAACAAGGTAGCGAGATGATCCCAAATCTAGTTTGGAGTCTTCAATCCCAAGATGTGGAAAAGAAGATCTTTGGAGATGGACAAACATAGGAATCCATAGGCCTCATCTAGTTTATTCTAGTATTTTATCTTCTCTACAGTAGCATTAGGCTCTAATTCTATGTTCATTGTGACCTGGTAGAGCCCTATTGAATGGAGCTCAATCTCCATATCTTCCTTCCATTGATGGTAATTGAAAGAGGTGAGGAGATATAGAGAATTAGAGATGGAGCTACTGTAGTGAATGCAAAGAACCTATAAAAGCCTGAAATCAACATAATAAATCGTCGTAAGGTCGAGCAGCCTACACATTTTAGGTTTTCATCACACCCAACATAATTGATCAAGCTTAATCAACAATTTCTTAACTTGGGGTATTAAGTGGTAAACCTTCTGCTTCTGGTGTAGTGTTGGAATTTGAGCTTTTGCTCAATTTTGCATTCAATATCCATCGAAATTCATGTTTTTGAAGAATAGTGCTTTGTCCTGCCATGGCTCTAATACCATATTAATTCTGTTACAACAATTCTTGCGACAAGGATTGTCAAATTACACATGAAATGATGCAAGTACAACAATAGGAGGTTGCGGTTCTGTATTATTAGTAAAAGAATGAATATTGAAATACAATGTCATGCAGAATGCATGAATGCCAAGTTAATTTGAATTCTCTAGGAGGTCATTCGAATTGCATGGATGAGTGTAGATTAACTAAATGTCAGATACACTCGGCACACTTAGTTAACCACCGATATTATACATAATTGACTCTAACACTTAGTCCCAACTGGAGTAGAGTGCAATAGATGACTGATTCTAACTGAATGTGACTCAACACATTTAACTGCATGTCCAACTCAAGGTGGGAATGCATCCCTAACTCCAATTAGCTTCAATAAAGTTAACTGAAGTGATACTTGTCATTAGAAGTTGGTGGAGGCACCTTAGTTCACTCTAGATCAATCAAATCATCCCAAAATATCCATTTTCATGAAGGAGGTACCTTTACAACTTATCTTAACTGATTGTTAGGTGAAACAACAATCTGTTAGCAATTAGGTGCACTTATGACACTCAGGTCACCCTATAATTGCTCCCTATTTGAAGGAGGAATCCCAATTAGCCTCCCTGATTGAAGGAGAAGGATTAGCTGGCCTCCTTGACTGAAGGAAGGCATGGGTGTGCTCATGTTGATGTCATAGTGTGCTCATCTGATGGAAATTAAGTCAATTAAACTTATGATAGTGGGTAAATAGGCCAAAATTGACCAAATAAGTGTGCATGTTGGGTAAATGACTCCAATAGTTTGTGGGAGTTTATCCTTTATGGTTTCCCCAAGGAAAATTTTTGTGTTTTGTGTATCTTATCTATCTTATGTATCTTTTTGTTCTTGTTATTATTTCATATAAAGATCCAAAACAAGTAGAATAAGATTAGAAAAATTAACATGGTAAGAGAGTCTGTCTGAAACAAAGACCTATGCAGCAACATAAATTACGCCTTCCTAGTTCAAGGTCTTCTATCCACATATCATCAAGAAAACATGGATAGGATAAATCACCATAAAAGGACACATATTTTGGTGGAATTGGAATCAAATTTGAAGAAGTTTCATGTTTGACCCTAACACTAGTACTGGGAGAAACCAGGGCATCAAGTTTTAGAGGCTTCCCACCCCAGCCTTCAGAAAAATACCTTGCTAAGAAAATCACCTCAAGGAGGCACATATTTCTATCCACAAATAATTCCAAAACTCCAAGTTTGGAAAATTAGGGTTTCTCTAACAAACCCCAAGGTCGTCCAACTTTAGAACTAGGTCAAACACCTCAAATCAGTAACATCTAAATCTCTGTTGTTTCCATTTGAGGTTTTCATTTCAGAACTACTCATCATACTCATCTTGAGGACAATATTGATAGAGATAATAACTTTCAATCATGGAAGCACAATATATCCTTGATCCTTGAAGAAAATGATTTGAATCATTATATTAGTAAGGAAGTTCCAGAGCCAGAGGGAGATGAGGCTAAGGATACACATAAGAAGAAATTGGTTAAGACCAAGAGAATCATTGTAGATTCTATTAAGGATCATCTCATCCCCCATGTATCATGCTTAAAGACATAAAAGGAAGTGTTGAATAATTTGATGAAGTTGTTTGAAGGAAATAAAATTGATCAAAAGATAATATTGTGGAACCAGTTGAAGAATGTGAAGATACAAAACTCAGATACCATGCAGTCCTACTTCGCAAGGGTCTCCCAAATCAAAGAACAACTTGAAGAAGTCAAAGATAATGTAGAAGAAGGAGATATTGTTATGACCACCTTGAATGGACTCCCAATATCATGGGATTCATTCATTCAAGGAATATGTGCAAGAAGGAATCCAATCTCTTTTAGCAGACTCTGGGAAGAATACACACAAGAATAAGCTATGGTCAAAACAAGAGAAGAGAATATGGGAGCAACTGAATATAAATCTCTCACAACTCACACCAGAAGAAACTACATTAATAAGGAGAACCACCATCATAGAAAAAGGGAGTTCTGTCATCATAAAAGATAAAATAATTTCAGAAAAAATCCTTCCAAC
The DNA here is from genome assembly GCA_001517045.1 of Pseudotsuga menziesii. Classification (NCBI taxonomy): domain Eukaryota; kingdom Viridiplantae; phylum Streptophyta; class Pinopsida; order Pinales; family Pinaceae; genus Pseudotsuga; species Pseudotsuga menziesii. The sequence continues at coordinate 58,881 of LPNX010450168.1, read as the reverse complement.
ATTTGATGCTACACTTATGATGAGAAGGGACACTACCCCGTAGATTGTCCTAGGAACAAAGAATCCTTCAACAAGAAGTCCAACAAGAAAAAAATTCATGATCACACTTCTGAAGATGATGAACCAATGAAGAAAATATTCAAAAAAGAAAGAGATGATTTTTCCAGTGATGAATAGTATGTTATAATCTCAACACTCACGGGTCACCTATCTCACATGGAAGCAACGATTGGATTGCAGATAGTGGGGAATCTAAACATATGATGAGATAGAATGAATCATTCATCAATATTTCTAAGCATGATTCACCTCACAGGGTGAAACTTGGGGATGATTATCAATACCCCATAAAGGGAAGTGGAGAAGCTTCACACAAGCTAGACTCCAGGAAATATTTGAAGTTGAAATACGTGTTACATGTTCCAAAATTGAAGAATAATCTTCTCTCCATATCTATACTAGATTCAAATGGAATAATATTTTCATTTGTTGATAACCAATTCTTAATGTGGAAAAAAGGAAATATAATCAATGATGCAAAAATAATTTGAGAGAAATGTAGAGGATTGTATAAAATGAAGGGACAACTCGAACAAGCATTGGTTCATGACTCATTATAACCAAGTGAACTATGGAACTGAAGGATTTCACATGTGCACTACATAGAACTACCAATTGAAAGCAAATTTGTTTCAGTAATTCCAAAAACCAGCGAAGGACATGAAGGAATTTGCAAAAGATGTGCACAAGGAAAGAATGCAAAGAATACATTTCTCGGTAGTGAAAGAAAAGAAAAAGAAATACTGGAAATAGTACACTGAGATGTATGTGGGCCCATATCATCTATCTCTCTAAGAGGGTATGTTTACTAAGTTTCCTTTATAGAATTTATAATGTAAGACTTGGATATATTTCTTGAAAGGGAAAAATGAAGTATTCAATAAGTTCAAGGAGTTCAAAGACTTGGTCGAAGACCACATTGAAAGGAAGATAAATAATTTACGATCAGATAATGGAGGAGAGTTCACCTTATAATAATTCAAGGAACTCTGCTGAGAATATGGGATTAAGAGGGAGTTTAGCCATCCATACAATCCTCAACAGAATGGCATTATGGAACGAAAGAACATAACTATAATGAAAGCAACGAAAGAAATGATACATGACCAAGATCTTCCAATGAACCTTTGGGTAGAATAAACAATGACAACTGTGTATGTACATAACCATACTCCTCATCAAGTACTTGACAACAAGACTGTTGAAGGTTTTTTCTCATGAGAGAAACCAAAAGTTAGGGCCATCTCAGAATATTTGCTTGTCTAGTATACATCCCAAAGGAGAAAATAACCAATCTCAATCCTTTTGAGATGAAATAAATATTCGTAGGATATACTGATACTTCAAAGGAATATTGAATATACTTTCTAAGATTGAAGAAGATCGACATCAGTAGAGATGCAACATTTGAGGAAGTCTCAACATAATCTAGATATAGAAAACTACCTATTGAAGAGGTCGAAGAACCTAAAGGAACTAGAGTTCAAGGTATGAAAATGGAAGAAATAATACTAGAAGACCATGAAGATCAAGACATGGTAGAACCACAATAGCCTATAGAAACAATTCACAATAATAACTCCCACAAGAGAAAACAATCATGGGAACTATTTCGGACTTTCACACACCTGGGTTACGTGGCATAAATCTTCAAGCCACTCGGGGTGTCCTTGGGGGCAAGCCTCGATTCAAGGTTGTCACCTTGTTCTTGACTCCTCTGTTCAGGCTAACTCCTAATGAAGCCAACGGGGGTAGACCCTATTAAATTACTAAGGCTAATTATTTAGTGTGATGGTGTTATATTGATTAAGTTGTTTAGGAGTTGTGAAATGAACCAGTGGAAACAAAATATAACAAGATGCAAGATTTAAAGCAAATAAGCACAGTAATGACACTATATATATATATATATATATATATATATATATATATAATTGAAAGAAATGATCAAAGAAATCACCAATGCCGTAAATGGAGTCAATAGAGAAAATAATGTGCTTGCATCGCTTGAATGAATGTTTTGCAAATGTCTCTTGGTGGATTTTAAATTAATGTGTAATGTGAATGAATTAACTTAGGCGAAAAGGGGACTCCAGATATACCCGAGGGGTACTTGGAGTATGTCCAAAAGTGAACTTTCACGGCTACCCACAAGGTGGTTTGTGTGCTAGAATGAAGTCTCAGAGACTATTGTTCATAATGCACCCATCAGGGTGTGACAGAGATCAATGCCTTGAGGTCACTTTCCAGTTGTTCCCACTCCTTTGGGTATTTTTCCACCGTTTATAGTTTGTTCGAGGCGTTGGATTTTTTCCTGATGGTTTGTCAATTTGGGAGGTGAAGAATAATTAATCTAGTCACTCAAGTGATTTTGATGTAGCTTTACTGATCGGGCGAACCGTAGCGAAGTACAGAGCATACACACTAGAGTCTTTGTTATTTTTAGAAAATTTTAAAGGAGGTGTTCTTATTAAAAACAAAACCCTCCAGGAACCTCTTTTGGTCCAATTGGACCTCAATAAGGGAATCAAGGAGGGGTTAATTTTATTTCTTGCATGAAAACAACAATAAAAATGGAATCAAAGATACACAACATCGGTTTTCTAATTAGTCCTACCACGCATCTCTTTCCCCTTGCGGGTCACTCAGGAAGTTGTGGGGTAAGTAGTATGATTAGTTTTGAATTGAAAATATGGAATAATGCAAAATATTATAAAATTATACAATCCTACATGTCAATACTAAACTAGCACAGAAACAAGGTGAAACAATGTAAAAAATAACATGGACGCGAATCCCCCAGGGGGGATGGTGAATAGGCTCAAAAGAGCCTATTCGAAAAGATTTTTATTTTTATTAGTAGAAATTAAAATATCAACAAACTGAAATTAATCCACTTGGTCCTTATATGGAATGAGACCAAAGGTTTACAAATTGCAAAAAATTGAAATTTTGGGAAGACGGAGATCCCCTCGGGGTTTCGAATGGTCCAAAAATGCTTTCTGAACAACACCTCCTCCTATTTTATGTTACACTTGCTAAAAAAAAAAATATTATCATAGTTAAATATTCCCAAAAGTACTTTGAAAGTACTTTTGAATGAAAAAACGTTTTACCCAAAAATTCTAAGTTAAAACTAATTTTTAAAGAAGCGAAAAAGGAACCAAGGAAAAGATTTCCTTGGGATCTTGGCCTGATTTTGGGGGAAGCCAATATGAATCACTTAAATTACTAAATATATCTTTTTATATTCTAAGGAAACAACCATGCATTCAACAAGCTTTAGATCTACTTTCACAGCCTTGAAAAATGACAATTTTCCCTAAAACTAGATCTAGAATGATTGTAAACTTTCTTTAGGAATGAGATCTAGTTTATGAGATTTAAGGCAGCAATATATATGTAGAATAAACTCTTAAATTTATGTATATAAACAATTGTAAATCTGCAAACAAGTAACTAGACTGAATTTAGAAAAATTTGAAGGAGGAAGGGGAAAAGAGGAGCATTATTGTTGGAAGCCTTGAAGATCACGGCGTGGAGCTTTCTGGTGGAATGTCAAGGGACTATGCCTTTGAATGGTTTTGGAGAGAGTGAAGAAGAAAACTAGATCAGAATCCTCTCCAAGCTAGGAACTTGCAACTGAATCCAAAGACTTGCCAAAATACTTGTGAGATCCAGTTAATACATACATAGAGATTTGAGAAGAACATGCGTATAAACTTATAAACCATGCTGAATCTAGATCTCTAAACATGCATCAAAGGAAAGAGATGGCCAATAAAATTATTGACAAAATCCTTTCCTATAAAGATTATAATAATATTATTATCAATCTTAGCAATGAATCCATAAATAATCAACAAATTACGAACATAGATATAGGTTACCTCAATGAAACACGGTAAAGCTCATCCACACATACAATGACATGACACTGTCTTGCCTCTAAAGCTTCACTTTATTCCAATAGCAAAAGATATTGCACAGTATTACAATAGAAATGGCTCCTCAATTCAACTCTTACTAACTCATAAAGGAGGCATCCATGCTTTATTTATACACAAAATTGAAACCCTATCCCAAAGGGGGCGCAAATACCAAGGAGATAGACCACTGTAGCTGAAGGAGAGTCCATCAATGCCTGATCTGAAGCTGAACTGAGCTTCTACTAAGTATAAATGTGAATCGGGGGGTTGATTGAGCTGACACATCAACCTACTGAGTGAATCATCATCCACAGAGCTCCCAGAAAATCCCACATGTGTGGAGGAGAGAGTGAGGGCACAATTCCCCATAAAGGAGGCTAAAGTTCAAATCTAGATCTGTCTAGATCACCTCCTTCAGTAAAGGATTTGTTGGATCCAGTCAGTTTGGTGCTAGTGAGACTGATTTCAATAAAATAGATTGAGAATTCATTGATATAGGATTTTGTATTTGCTCCATTATTCATCAATTTATTAATTAAAATAATAAAAAATTGATTACTTTAGGGGCTTTCTAACTTGAGTGATAGAAAATCACTCAAAACTAGGAAATAGTGGGTCTGTAGGTTTCTTGGGTGCTCTTATCTTGAAAATGAGCACCTACATGACTAAATCTGACTTCTGAGCCCACTTTTATTAAAAAACCAATTTTCTCAATTAAACTATTAAAAAATAGCCTAAGGTTTGGAAAAATTAAATTTTAATTAAAAAACATTGAAAAAATAAAAAATTTAAAAAATCTAGGGGGACTTAAAAATGTTCATATGACTCAACCATAATGCCTAACATGTTTATACATTAACACATAGACTCTAATAACCTCAATCAGAATAAATTCCAAGTCGACCACCCCAACTTTGGAGGTGTTGAGTGAAAAACTCAGAAATAATCAGTCGTTTATAAAACAACCAATAATAACCAAGGGAAAAAACACCCTGGGCTGATCGGATTGACAAATAAAGTCTAAGAGACCGAGTCTTTTAAAGACACTATCATGCTAGAACATTTATTACAAATCCCCCAAGGGGGTCTGAACATGTGATATAGTACAACAAAGTTTCCCAGAAGAAAGACTAAAGGTCTTCTGAAGTCCAAACAAGTTATCCTTATCCGGTTCACCAAGCTCACTTGATAAAAAACCACTAAGTACAACTTAGGTGGTAACAGGAATGAGAGCTAATAAAAGATGAAAAAAGGTATGGAACTCTATATGGGATGCATAGAGAAAGGAAAATACCAAACCCTTACAACAACTATGATGCCCTACTATGTGACACCATTGACAAAGAAACTTCCAACTATGAATAGGTTGTAGAAAATAAAGATTGGAAGGATTCCACGATTGAGGAGTACCAGTCAATTATGAATAATGATGTCTAAGAGATAGTTTGGAGACTAGAAGGGTAGTCTATCATGACCTCGAATTGGATCTACAAGTCTAAGAATGTTGTAGTTGGAAGCATTGAGAAACACAAGGAAATATTCATGGTGCATAGCTTCTCATAGAAATAAGGCATATATTATGAGGATACATTTGCACCCATAGTGAAATACACTTCCATAAAATTTATACTTGCACTAGATGCAATAATGAAATGGAAGATACACCAGATGGATGTTACGACAACATTCTTGAATGGTGTAGTCAAAGAGGAAGTGTATGTGGATAATCCATGAGGATTTGAGACACATGACATGAAGACTCATGTGTATGAATTGAATAAATCCTTGTACATATTGAAAAAGGAACCCAGGACATGGTATAATAGGATGGATAGATTCTTCATGAGCTTAATATTTACTAAGACTAAAGAAAATTCCAACCTTTAATTCAAAGTAGCATGTAGAATACTGATGATGATCCTACTATGTGTTGATCACCTATTTCTTATAGGAGAGGAAAAACCCATTGTAGATGCAAAGAGGAATATTTCCACTAAGTTTGAGATGAAATACCTAGGGATGATGCACTACTTCTTAAGAATGAAGGTGTGGCATAGTGCAGATGGTATTTTCCTTGTTCAAGGAATATATGAAGTGGATATTTTGAAGAGATTCATAATTTTGGAATACTAGGTGATAACCACACCTATGGAATCTAGCTTGAAGCTACTTTGTGATGCTTCATCAGAGTCAGTTGATGCCATAATGTATCATCAAATGATTGGTTCGTTAATGTACCTGACAAATACGAGACCAGACATATGATTTACTTTGAACACCCTGATCTAATTCCTGATGGATCCAAGACATGTTCACGTGGTTGCTACAAAGCATGTCTTGAGGTACCTGAAGGGTATAGTTGAGTATATGATCATAGTATGATGTGAATCATAAGATTAAACTGCATGGTTATGTTGATTCAGATTGGGTAGGAAGTGACACTGATAGGAAGAGTACTTTGGGTTGTTGCTTCAATTTGGGATCTGACATGATCTCCTAGTTTAGTAGGAAGTAGTCTTACATGGTGCTGAGTACATACAAGGAAGAGTATGTTGCAAATTGCTTAGCCAGTTGGAAGATAATATGGTTGCAAAACCTATTGTCTAATTTGTTTGATATCCAGTTATAGGACACTTGTATCTTTTGTGACAATAAAGTTTCATGAAATTGTTGAAGAACCCATGGTTCCATGACAAGTCAAAGATAATAGAGATCAAGTACCACTATATCAAGGATATGGTGTAGAGAGGAGTAGTGAAGCACCAATATGTGGCAATGAATGAGAATATAGCTGATGTATTGACCAATTCATTATCCATAATGAATTTTTAATACTTCAAAGAAATACTTGGTGTGATTTAGAACAAAGTCCCTAAAAAGAGGGAGTGATGAGTTTGAGCGTGGTCAGAGACACAGGTTGTCTTGGTGATGTAATTACTCCCATGATAGATATGACAATAGACTGGAAGATGATGATCCATGAGATCTCACATGGGAAGGTATACAAGTTGTCCTTGAACATGAAATTCCTAGCGTAGTACGTAGGTTTTTGTCGGAACTAATCAATCTTGTGGGTTATCATCAGATGTAATCACAGTCCTGGCATATTACGCATGTTATCCTTGGACATAATGAGTCCTAGCATGGTACACATGTTTTTCTGAGATGTAATCAGTCTTGTAAGGTGTCCTTCGATGTAATCAGTCCTACGGTAGTACACATGTTATCCTTGGAAGTAATTAGTCCTAGTATAGGTTGTTCTTGCATGTAATCAGTACTAGAGTAGGATGGAGGTTATCCTTGAACGTAATCATTCCTATAGGTTGTCCCTAGATGTAATTATCCTTGGAATAGGATGTAGGTTTTCCATCAACATAATCATTCATGATGTGTTCCCATGTTGGAGATGATGAGACATAGTACACTTGGTGTTCTCTTAGGTGATTCTTGTATAGTGGAAGAGGCAAGTTGTCTTTGTGACGTAATGAGTCTTAGCATGCTCTCATTTTTGTAGAACACATGTTTTCTGTGATATCCATTTGGGTTGTGCTCTGTGTACTATGATGAGATGATATGGATATAACAAGATCATAGTAGGAGACACAGGTGATTGTTGTGGAAATGTAATGAATGGTCCTAGGATATACCTCCACAATGGATTTCCCATGGATGTCATGAAAACCTAGATGAGAACTAGGACTACACCCAACATTAAACAAGGTTGGCTCTGTGGAAACTTCTGATGATAGATAGCACTATTCAATAATCGAAAATATAAGGACTATGGTAGTACTTATGATGATGACTTTGTTATGATGACATGACCAAATGTGTTGATGATTGTGGAAATAGAGAATATCTTTCGAGTTAATAGGTGAGTGTTTGTGAGAGAGAGAGGGATCAAGGGGGTCTTGTCAAGTAGGGTGAAACAGATAGGGGTCAAATTTGTGGGTAGGTGGAGGGGTGGAGGGTTGAGAGAGAGAGAGAGAGAGAGAGAGAGAGAGACAGGGAGAGGGAGAGAGAGAGAGAGAGAGAGAGAGAGAGAGAGAGAGAGAGAGAGAGAGAGAGAGAGAGAGAGAGAGAGAGAGAGAGAGAGAGAGAGAGAGAGAGAGAGAGAGAGAGAGAGAGAGAGAGAGAGAGAGAGAGAGAGAGAGAGAGAGAGAGAGAGAGAGAGAGAGAGAGAGAGAGAGAGAGAGAGAGAGAGAGAGAGAGAGAGAGAGAGAGAGAGAGAGAGAGAGAGAGAGAGAGAGAGAGAGAGAGAGAGAGAGAGAGAGAGAGAGAGAGAGAGAGAGAGAGAGAGAGAGAGAGAGAGAGAGAGAGAGAGAGAGAGAGAGAGAGAGAGAGAGAGAGAGAGAGAGAGAGAGAGAGAGAGAGAGAGAGAGAGAGAGAGAGAGAGAGAGAGAGAGAGAGAGAGAGAGAGAGAGAGAGAGAGAGAGAGAGAGAGAGAGAGAGAGAGAGAGAGAGAGAGAGAGAGAGAGAGAGAGAGAGAGAGAGAGAGAGAGAGAGAGAGAGAGAGAGAGAGAGAGAGAGAGAGAGAGAGAGAGAGAGAGAGAGAGTTTGAAGTTGTAAGGGGTGGGATTGGGTGAGTTAAAGTAGGAGTGGGGTTAAGGAGAGAGAAGGTGGGGTTGTGATTAGAGAGAGAGAGAGAGTTAGGCTAGGGAGATGGAGAGGATTGGAGAGAGAGAGTAAGGTGAGGTTCTAGGTATTTTGGGGTAGGGAGAGAGATAGGGTAGGGATAGGGATATGGGGATTAGGCGTGGGTGGGTTTGGGGTAGAGAGAGAGAGAGAGAGAAAGTTGGGACCAAGGGGGTTGTGTGAGAGAAAGAGATAATGATCGAGGGGGTTAGGTTAGGAGGGGAGAAATTGAAGAAAATATGGAGGAGTAGGAGGGGGGTTAGAGAGAGAGAGAGAGAGAGAGATGAGGGGGTGATTATGAGTAGGGGGAGGAGGGTTGTTGGGGTAGATAAAGATATCAAGATAAAGGATATTAACAGTTTTCGAAGGAGGAGGGAAGTCAAAGATAGAGGGGGGGTTGGGGGTGAGAAATATATAGAGACAAGAGAGAGAGAGAGAGAGAGAGAGAGAGAAAGAGAGAGAGAGAGAGAGAGAGATTAGAGGGTGGTTAGTTGTAAGGAGGATTATAAGGGATAGGGAGTGTTAGGGTTTTAGGGAGAGGGGGTGGCTAGTTGTACAAGTAGGAGAGAGAGAAATTCGGTAGGGTGTTAGGGTTTACAGAGAGAGGTAGGGTTAGTTGTAGGAGTATGAGAGAGAGAAAGTTGGTAGAGTGTTAGGGTTTAGAGAGAGAGGTAGGGTTAGTAGTAGGAGTAGCAGAGAGAGAGAGATGTGTTTAGGGTAAAGAGACAAAGAGAGAAATGGGTAGGGTTTAGGGATACATAGAGGTGGAGGGGAGAGAAAAACTAAGGAACAGGGTTAGTAAGGGGTAACAGGAGAGAGAGATAGAGGGAGGAGTGGTGTTATCTATAGGGGTGGGAGTAG
>LPNX010450168.1:32013-47965 GCA_001517045.1 Pseudotsuga menziesii | reverse complement strand
TGAAACTTTGGTTAATATATGATGGTGTGAAAGTATGATAAAGGGTGCATAAGCAATAAAACTATCACATGATCCAATGGTGTAGAACGAGGAAGTGAAGATCGATGGCTTATGATATACCCGCTCTATAAAGATGCGCGTAAGATAAAGAAATACAGATATAGTTAACAAGATGCAGCGATCAACGGTCATAAAGCTAGGTTGGTGAAATCTACGATCAATAGGCAGTCCGCTCCATAAACTTGCATGTTCATTAAGATGAAAAGGCTCATCAAAATGGGTACATGTAGGCTTATCCAACGGCTGGAAAATAAAGTGAAAATGCATCGATGGTCATCATTGGATCTGGAGGATAGAGTTGCACAATGGTTGGAGAAGAAAAGTGGTAGCGGAATTGAAATCGGGGTACACATGGCAGTTTGTGGTACATTCCGTGGGGAAAAGCGGTTTGAGGGAAACCGCTAAAGGGAGCCTCTGGAATGGGATTCTATACAAGTGGGTTGACTTGCTTGAGGAATCATTTTTTATTGTACCAGGATGAATGAAAAGTACTACCTACCACCTTTCATAGTCAACCTCAAGTATATGTGGTTACAGTAACAGGTAAGTCTTAAATACTCAAGATTTATCCATAGAATTACCATTGTTTTTCTATATTATGGATAAAGAGAAAGGTTTACAAGGGTTTAACCGAATTCTGGATGAAAGGGAAGAGTGTCTGGTTGATAGATATAAAGGAGTATGTGATCCATTCCTGTCTGTGGGAAGTGTATCTGTTACTAAAGAAAAGTTATGGTGATATAATTCGCAGGGACGTGACATTTTAAATGTTTGTAAGTCGTTTCTATATCATTTTACTATAGAGCAGACCCTACACTATCCCGAGTTTGTCGAGTGGTGTGTAGTCAATTATTCGTCATCTGAGAGAATTATTGTAAGTCGTTCTATGTCCAGGACACTGTTCCAGATTGATGCAACAACTATACGTGAAATCCTGAATTTGCACAGTAATTACCCCAATAGTCCTGAGTCTGTAAATGAGTTTGTTTTAACTGAAGTGTACATAAATTGTGAAACTGAGGTTCGATGTAAATTCTTGTCTAACATTCTTAATGAAGGTCAGTCACTGGAAGGTCTCTTTTTTCCATATCATGTTCACTTCTTCAAGGAAGAAGTTCAATTGGTGGTGTCTTTGGTCTGTGAGGTCTTAGGTCTAGATGATGTTTGTCATGTCAGTGAAGTCATCTTGGAATTTTTATTACAAATGGGTTCAATTAGTCTCGAGTCTGAGTCTCAGTCGGTTCATGTCTTCAGTTTGGATGAATATATGGTAGAAACTATACATCTCGAATTGGTTGAGTTTTCAAAAGTCAGGTTTTTCAAGTTTCAAATGTATTTGTTGAACATGTTATTATGTTCAAATGTAACTAAATTGGGATTCTTGAGTACTCTATTCTTTTCATATTTGCCTAAGGAAATCAATATGTACAAATTTGTAAACTCCATTATGTTAGAAATATATAGGCTACTGTTCGATGAAGTGTTACCCCGAGTATTGGAAGAAATGAAGAGTATGATGCAATCCTCACCTGAGGATAGGATTGGAGATTGGTTCTTGTATAAATATTTTACAGTTTTGAGAATATATGGTTTCACTGGAGAACCTTACAGGTTGCCTGCTTTCCTTACCCCTAGGATTTTTGCATTGGAATATATGGGACAGAGGTTACAAGCAGAAGAGGAACATTTTAGGGCTTTCAAGAAATATTCCAATATCAAGTTCCCTCTTAAAGTTGGTTCCTTTATTTTTAAAAACAAGGGTGCCCTGGTGTTTATAGAGAAATTATTGGAAAGCATGGATTTTCAAAGGGAACAAAGGGTCAATTATGATCCCTATCATATAATTTCTCTCAGAAAGCAAGAAAATAAAAATAAGCGATTTGACCATCAAGTTGTTGAAGGTCTAAATGAGGTAGTCAATTTGTTTTACTTTGTGGAAATTCCAAGATCTAGTGAGGATACAAACAGTGAATCAGTTGCAGTATCACAAATGCCTGATGGTTATAATATTTTTATTAAAAGACATCTTTCTGAAATCAAAAGTATGGAAATAGATGAGGATAGTTTGCATAAGAAGGCCAAATTGTCTCAAAATGATAAAATTTCAAGAAAAGTAGTTTTGGATGAATTGAAAAGAGTTGCTTTGGTTCCTAAGAAATCTATACAGGTGAATCAATTTTCCTTTGAAAGTGTAGATAATACAGAATTAGGTCCATTTTTTTAAATATAAAGAAGAATTCATGACTAGCTATATGGAAAAGCAAAGATAGTCCCTAGAGGAAACCAGGAATCTACTCCCACGGGTGAGAGGTTTGAATAATCCAAAGACTTCCTTGATTTCTACTCAGGACGTAGAAAGGAATACTTTACAATTGGCCATGGTAAGTGATAAGAAAGTGTCAGAAATGGAAGTGAGATTAGACAAAATCAGTGTACCAGATAAAATACAGTTACATAAACAAACGGGAGATATTATTTATTCAGATTTATTGCATGCTATGGTAAAAATTAACAAGTTACAAGTTTTCGTTGACAAATTGGAAGTCCAATTAAAACATGAGAAGGTTGAGAACAAGGCTAATTCCATTCAAATAAAAAATTTACAAGTAGATATCGTAAGCTCAGGAAATGAAGCAGGTAACACCCAGGCCATCAAAATACTTTTACAGGAAAAAGACAATGCCCTCCAGGTACTAAAGAAGAGGTTGAAAATCTCGAGTACAGAACATGTTCAGTCATCAGAATTATTAACATTGCAGGAGGAGAAAAACAAGACTCATCAAGAGATGATGGTGTATAAAGGAAAGACTGTGAAATTGCAAGAAGAAAAGGATAAGTGGGAAGCGGAACGGAATGAGTTAATAGCACAAATTTCACGGCTGAAAAAGGACCAAAATGAAGAAAAATAAATTATGGATGAACTAATGAGCCAGACTCCCACTGATGAAGATTTGACTATTGTAAATATTGAAAAACCCTTAAATGATTTTTCTGCTGATGACTTATTAGTGCCCATGTCCCAAGTCAATTTGAAAGATGAAGAGATAAGAGAGCTAAAAGAGGAAAATGAGAAAATCAAATCTGAGTTAACCAAAATGACTGAAATCAAGAATAAGATATTACAGGATAAAGGTCAATTACAGAATAAGCTTAATGAATTGAAAGAAAGGAACACAGGAAAGGGTCCTCTCCAGGGAGCTATACACAGAATTTGGGATACGTTGTCTATGGAAATTACTAAGTTTAGGAATTATTTGAACTTCATTGATGATCAAAATACATTGGTCAATTTATCCAATCAAATACTGAAACTAATAAATGAGACTATGGAGAGGAATCCCCTTGGCACAACTCAGAATGCATTAAATTTCTTAAATTCATTAATATATCAAAAATTACAAGATATAGGAGTCAAATATAGAGTGGCGATGGTATTGTGGTAAAAAAGGTTTAATCATAAAATTCATCTTATGAAGATAGTACAAGATAAGGATGATGAGATGACCTCACGAATTAATGATTTCAGGCATGCTTTTAAAGAGTTATTTGAAGATGGCCTTCCTTCCTTCTAGGACGAGGAGGGATGACTATTTTCTCAAGAACATTATCACAGCCTGCTGGTGCAAAGTTGTATGGATCACTCTAAATTTGATGATTTGGTAAAGGGGCTAACGGGAAAAGTCATCGTAGATAAGCTAATAGAAGATTCCGAGATATTGCAGAAATTTCTAATCGTTAGAGGAGGGTTGCCTACTCTGTCTTATGAAGCCTACATGGATTTGGAGGTGTCTATTCAGGAAATGGTTGAGTACTATATCCCAAGCGCGAAACAATGGAGAGCCATGGAAATATTTGGAAAAACAAAATATATTCTTCATCCATGAAGACAGGTGTTGCGCGCTGTGGAGCTGATTGTTCAGGCCTTGTTACCAAGTTGATTTAAATTAAATGATCTGTGAGGATCAAAGAAAGTAGTTTATTCCTAATTGTTAGGAATTTAGTTACAAAGACTTTGATTAAGCACGTTATTCAGTTATAAATATTCTTGGAAGAAGAAATCATTTTATGTATATATTTACATTTACTTTATGTAATGGGGGTTGGAACCCATCTTGTTGATGAATGTTTTTTGAAGACATATATTTTTGAATAACAAAGTTGCATGTGTGTGGGTTATCAGATATTCTTGTGCTATTTACATTACAGTCTGTATTTCTTCCTCTTTGTAATCATTTTTCTAGTGTTACACTACATTTTGTTTTCTTCGTATCTAAAACATAGTATTGAATGGTTGGAATTCATATTGGTTATGCTATGATCATTGTTTCATATATTCTATAAATGTTTCTACTAAAGTTAATATAGAACTCATCTTCTGATGCTCTGTATTGATGGACTGTTCATTATTTCTTCTGTTCCACCTGAACTAAATGAACGACTGTGATTGAGTGGTTATCTTTCCTTTGATAAAAATATCACACATATGTGTTTGTGATATCTTTATGTATATGTGACTCCATTTCCCAATGATATGTGTATTTTTTCAACCATCTGTATAATTTTCAAGTGTTGATTTATATCTGGCCTTATTAAATCTATATTTGAGAGATCCCTCTTTGAAAAGAAAAGCCAGTTTCTTTCTGAAGTGGTTTACTGTTACCTTTGGAATTTACCTTTGCAACCTGGGTACATTCTGAGTGTTAAAAAATTGGCACTGTTGCTAGGGATGAAAGTGCAAATATGCCCTGGGGAGAACAACATAGTTTGAAGATCAATAAAAATTTCTGAGGGAAAACAAAAAAAATTGTCAGTAGAGAAGGTTGTATATTTGCCCTGGCGAGTCCATTGTAAAAATTTTCAAATATTAAGGATTCATTCTGGCTTCGAGAAGACACACATGAGGTAACTTTGACACTGAAGTCTTAAAAAGTTTGGAAGATATGGAAAGGTTATTTAAGAAAAAAGATAAAGAAAAATTAGATTTTCCTTTGTTTGGTGCATCTTCTTCTCAAGATTCTCCTAATATTTTTGATCCAGAATGGGAATTTATTGTTGGAAGGAATTTGTTGAAAACTAAATCTGAGTCTGATCTTAAGAATACTGAATTTAATTCTCGTAGATTAGAATCTTATTTGTTGGACTCCCTCTAGAGAGATTTACAACAGGCTACGAAAGTTGAAAATCTTGCCGTTCAAAACACTCAAAAGTCTTCAGTTCCTTTGAACCCACCTAGACCAATTGTAGCCAGATTTGCTCCCTTGCGTTTTGCTACTTTATTGCATGACTTTCCTAAGAATTATTCCCAAATAATTTCTTTATTTGATGGAGAAGGTGACATAATCGTAAAGCAACATGTGGCTAAGTTTGAAGATTTCTTTGACTTGGAGGAAGTTGATTATGCAGATGTTAAAATGCGGTTATTTGCTCAAAGTTTATCAGGCGAGGCAAAGAAATGGTTTAAATATTTTCCAGATGGGTGTATATTGAATTTTCAGGCTTTCTAGAATGCATTTCTAGATAGATGGGATGATAAACAGAATCCTTTACAACTCTCGTCTCAGTATAACAGTCTCAAAAAAGGGGGTTTCGAATCTGTTCATGAATTTTCAAGCAAGTTCATGAGGGTTTATAATTCTATTCCGGAAGACATAAAACCTTCTACAGCCGGTACTAAACTACATTATGCTGGAGCCTTTGATAATGATTTCACATTTTCATTGAGAGAGAGAAAATTAGAAACTCTTACTGCAATGTTTACGGATGCTTTAGAAGTGGAAGCAAATATGATGGCAAGTGGGAAAATGAAACACACAGATATTGATAGGAGGAAAAAGGAAGAAAATTTGCCTTCTGCTTCTTCTTCTACTAGTGATATCAAATTTGAAATGATGTTGAAGACGATGGAAAAGTTCATTGGACAGATTAACTATGGATAATAGGGTGTTCAATAGAGAACAAGTCGATCCTCAAATCAGGAAGCCTAATTTTAGAAGGCCAAATCCTCCCGTTCTTCCACAAAATAGGCAGAGAGACATGAGAAACCCAAGAAATCAAGTAGAACAGCAAGTTCAACCTCGTTTTCCTGAAAATTATGTTACCGATGAAGAAGACCCTATTGAAAATGAAATTCATATTTTTGGAGAATTAGATTCAGAGATATATCTTACCGAAGAAGAACATAACATGTTTGAGAAGGACGGTGGAAATGAAGAGTTTGAAAGGGAGACATAACAGTATCAAAGGGGTTATCTACATGCTATGGATGATGTGCAGAGGAAAATCAGATTGAGAAATAGGGAAGTTTTTATAAATAAGGGGAAGGCAAATCCAAATCAACCTTCCACTAGTTCTCTAAATATGGAAAAGGGAAAAGACGTGCAAAAAGAGTCTTTTGTAAATAAAGAAGTTGAAAATGAGATACAAAGAGACAAAAGAATGGAGCAAGTGACCCCAATCGATGTAGAAAGAGTTGGTTCTGGTTTTAATTTGCAAAATGAACTTTCAAAGTTAAAAATTTATGTTCCATTTAACGAGTTGTTGAGAAACAATGAATATAGAAATTCTATAACAAAAATGGTTAAAGGTCAGGGAGAATTTCAATCGGATATTTTAGAATTGAACGATGATAATCCTACTATTTCATTTGGGTCAAAGGTTGAAAATGAAGAAAATGAAGAAGTCCCTCCTTTTTATTTGAGTTTGAATGTGCATGATATGGTGGTCCATAATGCTATGCTAGACTCAGGTGCATCACATAATCTAATGCCGAAGGGAGTAATTGAAAGCCTGGGATTGGAATTGACGAGACCCTATAAAGATTTGTATTCTTTTGATTCCAGAAGAGTAAAATGCCTTGGTTTGATTAAAGATATGGTGGTAACTCTGAATAAATTACCATCTAAAACTATAGTCATTGATGTGGTAGTAGCAGATATCCCACCAAAATTTGGGGTATTGTTGTCAAGATCTTGGACTTCAAAGTTGAAAGGTAGTTTACAAATGGATATGTCGTATGCTACGATTCTTGTCCAAGATGGGAACAAAAGGTTATATAGTGAAAAAAGAACTCCTTATGTAGTGAGCAGTCAAGATAAACCTGAAGTTCATCATATATATGCTGTTGATATTGATTTGGGGTCTTCTATTTTCTTTAATGATACTATCCCGTATGATTTAGAAGCTACATTGCACAAGAAGTGTGAGGAAAATAAGAAAGAAGAGGTGATGGAACATGATGCTTTGGAGACAAAAAAAAAAAAAAAAGGTTTGTGGAGTATGTACTTTGATGGATCTGTTGCAAAAATAGGTGCTAGAGCTGGTGTGTATATAATTTCTCCTATCCAATATTTCAAAGCTTTATCATATAAATTAACATTTGAATGCACGAACAATGTAGCTGAATATGAAGCCTTATTACTAGGGTTGCATACCTTGAAAGGTCTGGGAGCCCAGAGGATAAAAATTTTAGGCATTAGAGGAAATTTCAACTCAAAATGGGCCTCCTAAAATGAACTAATAAAATAATAGTTAAAATAATAAAATAATATTTATTAATTTTGGAGGAAGAAAAGAAAAAGACTACTTTTTTGTTTGTATTTTTGACATATCTCCCTGTGTTTTTACTCAAATTTTGATCGGGAGAGCTCGTTGGATGCGGAATTTAATTTAGCATCCAACGAGCTCTCCTGATCAAAATTTGAGTAAAAACACAAAGAGATATGTCAAAAATACAAACAAAAAAAGTAGTTTTTTTTATGATACCTATCCCCAAATTTATATTAAAAAAGTGTTTAAGGCCTATACGGTATTTCAAATTTAAATAAATTTCATTGGCTAACACATGATGACATTGAATTTGAATAAAAGTTAAAAGGCCCATTTTGAGTTGAAATTTCCTCTAATGAGATTCATAATTGGTGATAAACTAAGTGAATGATAGCTATCAAACCAGGCATCCCCAGATGAGGGCCTATAGGAATGAATTTTGGGATATGATTGGTAAATTTTTTACAGAGCACATGATTCAAGTGGTTTCCAGACATGAAAACATTGTGGCAAATTCTTTGGTAGTAGCTACTGGAAAATTAAAAACCTCTATTGCTGGTCATAAAGAATATCAAGTAGAAATTGTGAATATACCATCTATTCCAGATAATTCTAAATATTGGCAGGTATTTGAATATGACATGCAGATCAGAAGATTCTTAGAATTATCAAGAGAATTTGTAAATACCCATATTTACACCGAAAATGACAATGGCGAGAGCTTTCAAGATGATGAAGAATCTGCGAAAGGAAAGGATGGCACTGAAAAGTTAAAGGGGACCTTAGGAGGAAAAGATATTATTCAATTAAAAAATAATTTTATACCAAGAGGTTTGATTCCTTTGGAAATTTTTTTTGATCAGAATGATATTGCTAAGAATCCTAAAGTAAATCCCGTTGAGAATGCTGTTGAAGATAGGAATATTGGAACTGAAGAGAATCCTAAGATTATAAAATTATCCAAAAATTTGCCTGAAAAAGAAAAAGAAGAATATGGGAATTTAATGAAGAAATATACAGATGTATTTTCTTGGAGTTATGAATATCTTAAGGAGTATGATACATCTATAATACAACATACTATTCCTATAAAACCTGGAGAGAAAACTTTCAAGCAAAAAATCAGAAGGATAAACCCTAAATTGCTTCCCATTATTGAGAAGGAAATTAAAAAATTATTTGATGCCAAGATCATTGTAACTCTAAGGTTTTCAAAGTGGGTCGCAAATCTGGTTCCTGTTAGAAAGAAGAACGGCGAAATAAGACTGTGTATAGAATTCTGGAATCTAAATAAAGTTTCTATGAAAGAAAATTACCCCTTTCCAAAGATGGATCATATATTGCAGAAGGTGGTTGGAGCTCAGAGAATTTCAATGTTAGACGGTTTTTCTGGTTATAATCAGATCAAAGTATTACCTGAAGATCAAGAAAAGATTGCATTTACTACACCTTGGGGCACTTTTATGAATGCAAAGATGCCTTTTGGCTTAATGAATGTAGGAGCTACTTTTCAGCGAGCCATGGACATTGCTTTTGCAGGAGAAATTGGGAATTTTGTGGTCATTTATATGGATGACATTACGGTCTATTCGAAATCCGACAGAGAACATATTCATCATCTAGAAAAGGTTTTCATGAAGTGTAGGAAGTTTGGTATATCATTAAATCCAAAGAAGTCCAATTTTGCATTGGAAGAGGGAAAATTGTTGGGCCATATAATATCTAAAGATGGAATAAAAATTGATCCTGTAAGGGTAAGTGCGATTTTGAAGGTAGGAGAACCCAGGAGTAAAAAGGAGATATAGTCATTTTTGGGACAGGTGATTTTTTTAAGGAGATTTGTGCCTAGCTTTGCTGAAATCCTAATGAATATTACAAATATGTTGAAAAAGGGTCATGAAATAAAATGGAACGCAGAAGCTAGGAAGTCATTTCGGGAAATCAAGCAAGCCATTTTAGATGCTCATGTGTTGGTAAGTCCATATTTTACCAAAGATTTTTTAATATTTTCGTATGTTTCATAGTATACTATTGCAACGGTTTTATTACAGAAGAATGATGAGAACTTGGAGTAGCCCATAGCATTTTTCAGTAAAATGTTGAGGGATGGAGAATTGAAATATGACATCATGGAGAAATAGGCATATGCTTTAGTCAAAGCATTGAAAGATTTCAGAGTATATGTTCTACACTCACATGTAATTGCGCATGTTCCAACTGCTGCAGTGAAAGGAATTTTGACACAACTTGATGCAGAAGGCAGAAGGGAAAAATGGATAGCTACATTACTGGAGTATGACATAGAGATAAAAGGGACAAGGACTAGAAAAAATGATGACCAATTCAAATTGTGAGTCTTTACAAATTAATTTCTTATCTCACCAGTTTAATCAGTTGGACACAGAAGTGGAAGTAATTATTGATTTCATGGCATCTCCATGGTATTCTAATATTGTTTACATCCTTCGAAATTTGCAAGCACCAGTAGGATTGAGTAAGTCAAGAGCAAGATCAATAAAATTGAAGGCCACTAAATTTTGTATTATAAATCAATATATTTATTGGAAGTACCCTGGAGGTGTGTTATTAAACTGTCTTTTGGATAATGAAGCTCAGCATACAATCAAAGAATTTCATAAAGGATATTGTGGAGGCCACAATTCTTGGAAGGTGACTGCAAATAAGATTCTAAGAGGAGGCTATTATTGGCCAACATTATTTTCAGATGTTTATAAAGAAACCCGCGTGTGTCATCAGTGTCAAATTTTTGATGGTAAAAGAAAGGTGCTTCCTCTTCCTTTAAACCCGATAACAATAGAAGCTCCTTTTCAACAATGGGGTTTGTATTTCATTGTTGAAATAAACCCCAATTCGTTAGGAAAAAACAAATGGATTCTAACAGCCACAAATTATTTTACAAAATGGATTGAAGTAATTCCCACCAGGAAGGCCACTAAAACTGTAATCATGGATTTTCTTGAGGAAAATATATTGGCTAGATTTGGATGCCCCAAAAGAATAGTAACGGACAATGCAGTTGCTTTTAAATCTAATAAAATGATTTATTTTTGTCAGAAATATCATATAAATCTTAATCATTCGACAGCCTATTATTCGCAAGGAAATGGGTTAGCCGAATCTTCAAATAAAAGCTTAGTAAGGATCATCAGGAAGTTGTTGGAAGATAATAAAAGGTCGTGGCACACCAAGCTCAAATATGATCTATGGGCTGATAGGATTAGTACCAAAAGGGTAATTGGCATGTCTCTGTTCCAACTGGTATATGGAACTGAAGTTGTTTTTCCAGCATCATTAGGTGTTCCAGTTATGAGATATTTCCAAGAGCAGCAAGAAGAACCAAATCACATGCAAAGGAAAATAAATTAGATTATTGAGCTGGAAGAGTGAAGGAATAAGGCTTATGACAAGGTGCAATCACATCAAGAAAAAATAAAAAATACTTTTGACAGAAAGGTGAAAGAAGAACAGTTTCGGATTGATGACTTGGTCCTGAAGTGGGATGCTCCTAAAGAAGATAAACATGGAAAATTTGATCATATGTGGGTGGGTCCTTATGTTATTGCTGGATACAGAGGACAAAATGCATTTATTTTGGAATATCTGAATGCGGTTTCTCTGGATAGTAACCCTGTTAATGGGAGATTTCTAAAACATTACTTATCCTAAGGAGGGAGGTAAAACATGTATTACAGATTGTAAATATTTCTTTTTCTTTAGAAATCAGTACAGATGGTAAGCCGAATGTTTCTGAAGCTCGCAATGAAAGCCCTAAGATTCAGGAGGCATACCATTCCTTTTTATTACATATATCAACAAAAACTACAAATTTCTGGAATTTATTATGAAAAATTAAAAACAGGAACCTGGTCTACAAGTTTGTTGATACCTCATAGGGAGGATATCATCCCAAGATGGAGCCAATTGTTAACACCTCTAAACTAGCATAGGGTCGAAGAGACCATGGTAAAGAGAAATAATGGTTGCTTGAAACTTTGGTTAATATATGATGGTGTGAAAGTATGATAAAGGGCACATAAGCAATAAAACTATCACATGATCCAATGGTGTAGAACAAGGAAGTGAAGATCAATGGCTTATGATATACCCACTCTATAAAGATGCACATAAGATAAATACATACAGAGATAGTTAACAAGATGCAGCGATCAATGGTCATAAAGCCAGGTCAGTGAAATCTATGATCAATAGGAAGTCCGCTCCGTAAACTTGCACGTTCATTAAATTGAAAAGGCTTAGCGGAATGGGTATGTGTAGGCTTATCCAATGGCTAGAAAATAAAATGAAAATGCATTGACGGTTGTTATTGGATCCGGAGGATAGAGTTGCGGGATGGTTGCAGGAGAAAAGTGGTAGCAGAATTGAAACCGCGATACACATGGCAGTTTGTGGTACATTCCGCAAAGAAAAGTGGTTTGAGGGAAACTGCTAAAGGGAGCCTCTGGAATGGGCTTCTATATAAGTGGGTTGACTTGCTTGAGGAAGAATTTTTTATTGTATCGGGACGAATGAAAAGGAATGCTTACCACCTTTCACAGTCAACCTCAAGTATATGCAGTTACAGTAATAGGTAAGTCTTAAATACTCAAGATTTATCCACAGAGTTACCATTGTTTTGCTATATTATGGATAAAGAGAAAGGTTTACAAGGGTTTAACCGAATTATGGATGAAAGGGAAGAGTGCCTGTTGATAGAGATAAAGGAGTATGTGATCCATTCCTGTCTGTGGGAAATGTATCTATTACTAAAGAAAAGTTATGGAGATATAATTCACAGGGAAAAGACATTTTAAATGTTTGTAAGTCATTTCTATATCATTTTACTATAGAGCAGACCCTAGACTTTCCCGAGTTTGTCGAGTGGTGTGCAGTCAATTATTCGTCGTCTGAGAGAATTATTGTAAGTCATTCTACATCCAGGACACTGTGCCAAATTAATGCAACAGCTATACGTGAAATCCTGAATTTTCCCAGTAATTACCCCGATAGTCGTGAGTCCGTAAACGAGTCTGTTTTAACTAAAGTGTATGGAAATTGTGAAATTGGGGTTCGATGTAAATTCTTGTCTAACATTCTTAATGAAGGTCAGTCACTGGAAGGTCTCTTTTTTCCATATCATGTTCACATCTTGAAGGAAGAATTTCAATTGGTGGTGTCTTTGGTCTAACAGGTCTTAGGTCTAGATGATGACTGTCATGTCAGTGAAGTCATCTTGAGCTTTTTTATTAAAAATGGGTTCAATTAGTCCTGATTCTGAGTCTCATTCGGTTCATGTCTTCAGTTTGGATGAATATCTAGTAGAAACTATACATCTCCAATTGGTTGATTTTTCAAAAGTCAGGTTTTCCAAGTTTCAAACGTATTTAATGAACATATTATTATGTTCAAATGTAACTCAATTGGGATTCTTGAGTACTTTGTTCTCTTCAGATTTTCCTAAGCAAACAAATATGTACGAATTTGTAAACTCCATTATGTCAGAAATATATAGGCTGATGTTCGATGAAGTGTTACCCTGAGTATTGGAAGAAATGAAGAGTATAATGCAATCCTCACCTGAGGATAGGATTAGAGATTGGTTCTTGTATAAATATTTTACAGTTTTGAGAATATATGGTTTCACTGGAGAACCTTATAGGTTTCTTGCTGTCCTTACCCCTAGGATTTTTAAATTGGAATATATGAGACATAGGTTACATGTAGAAGAGGAACATTTTGGGGCTTTCAAGAAATATTCCAATATCAAGTTCCCTCTTAAAGTTGGTTCCTTTATTTTTAAAAACAAGGGTGCCCTGGTGTTTATAGAGAAATTATTGGAAAGCATGGATTTTCAAAGGGAACAAAGGGTCAATTATGATCCCTATCATATAATTTCTCTGAGAAAGCAAGCAAATAAAAATAAGTCATTTGACCATCAAGTTGTTGAAGGTCTAAATGAGGTAGCCAATTTGTTTTACTTTGTGGAAATTCCAGGATCTAGTGAGGATACAAAGAGTGAATTAGTTGCAGTATCACAAATTCCTGATGGTTCTAATATTTTGATTAAAAGAAGTCTTTCTGAAATTGAAAGTATGGAAATAGATAAGGACAGTTCACATAAGAAGGCCAAATTGTCTCAAAATGATAAAATTTCAAGTGAAGTAGTTTTGGATGAATTGATAAGAGTTGCTTTGGTTCCTAAGAAATCTTTACAGGTGAATCAATTTTCCTTTGAAAGTGTAGATAATACAGAATCAGGTCCAGTTTTTAAATCTAAAGAATAATTCATGACTAGCTATATGGAAAAGCAAAGACAGTCCCTAGAGGAAACTAGGAATATACTCCCATGGGTGAGAGGTTTGAATAATCCAAAGACTTCCTTGATTTCTACTCGGGACGTAGAAATGAATACTTTAAAATTGGCCATGGTAAGTGATAAAAAAGTGTCAGAAATGGAAGTGAGATTAGACAAAATCAGTGTACCAAATAAAATACAGTTACATAAACAAACGGGAGATATTATTTATTTAGATTTATTGCATGATATGGTAAAAATTAACAAGTTAAAAGTTTTGGTTGACAAATTGGAAGTCCAATTAAAACATGAGAAGGTTGAGAACAAGGCTAATTCCATTCAAATAAAAAAATTACAAGCAGATATCGTAAGCTCAGGAAATGAAGTAGGTAACACCCAGGCCATCAAAATACTTTTAGAGGAAAAAGACAACGCCCTCCAGGTACTAAAGAAGACGTTGAAAATCTCGAGTACAGAACATGTTTAGTCATCAAAATTATTAGCATTGCAGGAGGAGAAAAACAAGACTCATCAGGAGATGATGGAGTATAAAGGAAAGACTGTGAAATTGCAAGAAGAAAAGGATAAGTGGGAAGTGCAACGAAATGAGTTAATAGCACAAATTTCATGGCTGAAAAAGGACCAAAATGAAGAAAAATAAATTATGGAGGAACTAATGAGCAAGACTCCCACTGATGAAGATTTGACTATTGTAAATATTGAAAAACCCTTAAATGATTTTTCTGTTGATGACTTATTAGTGCCCATGTCCCAAGTCAGTTTGAAAGATGAAGAGATAAGAGAGCTAAAAGAGGAAAATGAGAAAATCAAATCTGAGCTAACCAAAATGACTGAAAGCAAGAATAAGATATTACAGGATAAAGGTCAATTACAGAAGAAGCTTAATGAATTGAAAGAAAGGAACACAGGAAAGGGTCCTCTCCAGGGAGCTAAACACATAATCTGGGATACGTTGTCTATGGAAATTACTAAGTTCAGGCATTATTTGAACTTCATTGATGATCAAAATACATTGGTCAATTTAGCCAGTCAAAGACTGAAACTAGTAAATGAGACTTTGGAGAGAAAGCCCCTTGGCACAGCTCAGAATGCATTAAATTTCTTAAATTCATTAACATATCAAAAATTACAAGATATAGGAGTCAAAGATAGAGTGGCGATGGTACTGTGGTCAAAAAGGTTTATTCATAAGCATCATGTTATGAAGATAGTACAAGATAAGGCTGATGAGATGACCTCACGAATTAATGATTTCAGGCATGCTTTTAAAGAGTTATTTGAAGATGGCCTTTCTTCCTTCTAGGAGGAGGAGGGACGACTGTTTTCTCAAGAACATTATCACATCCTGCTGGCGCAAAGTCATATGGATCACTCTAAATTTGATGATTTGGTAAAGGGTCTAATGGGAAAAGTGATCATAGATAAGCCAACAGAAGATTTTGAGATATTGTAGAAATTTCTGATCGTCAGAGGAGGGTTGCCTACTGTGTCTTATGAAGACTACATGGATCTGTAGGTGTCTATTCGGGAAATGGTTGAGTACGATATCCCAAGAACTGAACAATGGAGAGCTATGGAAATATTTGGAAAAACAAAGTATATTCTTCATCCATGAAGACAGGTGTTGCGTGCTATGGAGCTGATTGTTCGGGCCTTGTTACCAAGTTGATTTAAATTAAATGATCTGTCAGGATGAAATCAAGTAGTTTATTCCTAGTTGTTAGGAATTTAGTTACAAAGACTTTGATTAAGCAGATTATTCAGTTATAAATCTTCTTGGAAGAAGAAATCATTTTATGTATATATTTGCATTTACTTTATGTAATGGGGGTTGGAATCCATCTTGTTGATGAATGTTTTTTGAAGACATATTTTTTGAATAACAAAGCTGCATGTGTGTGGGTTATCAGAGATTCTTGTGCCATTTACATTACAGTCTGTATTTCTTCATCTTTGTAATCATTTTTTCAGTGTTACACTCCATTTTATTTACTTCGTATCTGAAACGTAGTA
>LPNX010450168.1:0-16829 GCA_001517045.1 Pseudotsuga menziesii | reverse complement strand
GGTTAGGTGTAGGTGGAGTAAGAGGGGGGTTAAGGAGAGAGAGAGGGGGGGTGGTGTTATTAGTAGAGAGAGAGAGAGATGGTTGGTAGTGGAAGGAGGTATAGGAGTGTGGACTTTTGGGTATGGAAAGAGAGGGGTGGTAGGGATAGGGGGATTAGCATGTGGGAATTGGTGGTAGAGAAATAGTTACATGTGGGGGGTAGGGATATCGAGTGAGGAGTGGGGAGATCAGGATAGGGAGAGAGAGGAGGGGTGTTATGGAATAAGGTGATGAGAATTGTTGGGGTTTCTAGCAGAGAGAATGAAAGAGAGAAAGGGGGGTTGGAATTAGGGATATGGGGATGAGTAGTGTGAGGGTTAGTGAGAAAGAGAGGGGGGGTTGTTGGTTTTGGTGCAAGAGGGAAGTTACAGAGAGAGAGAGAGAGGTGGGTAAGGAAGGTGGGGGTAGAGAGAGGGGGATGAGGAGTTTGTGGGTTCCATCTAAAGAAAGAGAGACATTATGGATAGGGGGATGAGTAATGTGGGGGTTTGATATAGAGAGAGAGAGACAGAGAGAGATATGGGGGTAGGGTAGGGACTGAGGAATGGGTTATCGGGGGAAGGCAGAGAGCGAGATGGAGGTGGTAGGGATAGGGGGATGAGGAGTGTGGGGGTTACCAGTTAATAGAGAGAGGGAGAGAGAGAGAGATGTTGGGAGGGTTGTGGGTTTAGCTGGAGAAGTGAAGTTAAAGAGAACGGAGAGTATAGAGAGAGGTGGGATATATATATATATATAAGAGAGAGAGAGAGGGAGAGAGAGAGAGAGAGAGAGAGAGATGGTTGGTAGTGGAAGGAGGTATAAGAGTGTGGACTTTTGGGTAGGGAAACAAAGGGGTTGTAGGGATAGGGGAATGAGCATGTGGGAATTGGTGGTGTTAACATCTCTAAACTAGCAGAGGGTCAAAGAGACCATGGTAAAGAGAAATAATGGTTGCTTGAAACTTTGGTTAATATATGATGGTGTGAAAGTATGATAAAGGGTGCATAAGCAATAAAACTATCACATGATCCAATGGTGTAGAACGAGGAAGTGAAGATTGATGGCTTATGATATACCCACTCTATAAAGATGCGCATAAGATAAAGACATATAGAGATAGTTAACAAGGTGCAGCGATCAACGGTCATAAAGCTAGGTCGGCGAAATCTATGATCAATAGGAAGTCCGCTCCATAAACATGCACGTTCATTAAAATGAAAAGGATCAGTGGAATGGGTATGTGTAGGATTATCCAACGGCTGGAAAATAAAGTGAAAATGCATCGACGGTCATCATTGGATCCGGAGAATAGAGTTACATGATGGTTGGAGAAGAAAAGTGGTAGTGAAATTGAAACCACGGTACACATGGCAGTTTGGGGTACATTCCGTGGGGAAAAGTGGTTTGAGGGAAACCGCTAAAGGGAGCCTCCGGAATGGGCTTCTATATAAGTGGGTTGACTTGCTTAAGGAATCATTTTTTATTGTACCGGGATGAATGAAAAGGACTGCCTACCACCTTTCACAGTCAACCTCGAGTATATGCGGTTACAGTTACAGGTAAGTCTTAAATACTCAAGATTTATCTGTAGAATTACCATTGTTTTTCTATATTATGGATAAAGAGAAAGGTTTACAAGGGTTTAACCGAATTTTGGATGAAAGGGAAGAGTGTCTAGTTGATAGAGATAAAGGAGTATGTGATCCATTCCTGTCTGTGGGAAGTGTATATGTTACTAAAGAAAAGTTATGGCGATATAATTCGTAGGGAAATGACATTTTAAATGTTTGTAAGTCGTTTTTGTATCATTTTACTATAGAGCAGACCCTACACTTTCTTGAGTTTGTTGAGTGGTGTGTAGTCAATTATTCATCATCTGAGAGAATTATTGTAAGTCATTCTACATCTAGGACACTGTGCCAGATTGATGCAACAACTATACGTGAAATCCTAAATTTGCCCAGTAATTACCCCGATAGTCCTGAGTCAGTAAATGAGTTTGTTTTAACTGAAGTGTACAGAAATTGTGAAACTAAGGTTTGATGTAAATTCTTGTCTAACATTCTTAATGAAGGTCAATCATTGGAAGGTCTCTTTTTTCCATATCATATTCACATCTTCAAGGAAGAAGTTCAATTGGTGGTGTCTTTGGTCTGTCAGGTCTTAGGTCTAGATGATAACTGTCATGTTAGTGAAGTCATATTGGGCTTTTTATTAAAAATGGGTTCAATTAGTCTTGAGTCTGAGTCTCAGTCGGTTCATGTCTTCAGTTTGGATGAATATCTAGTAGAAACTATACATCTCCAATTGGTCGAGTTTTCAAAAATCAGGTTTTTCAAGTTTCAAACGTATTTGCTAAACATGTTATTATGTTCAAATGTAACTGGATTGGGATTCTTGAGTACTCTGTTCTATTCATATTTGCCTAAGCAAATCAATATGTATGAATTTGTAAACTCCATTATGTTAGATATATATAGGCTGCTGTTCGATGAAGTGTTACCCCGAGTATTGGAAGAAATGAAGAGTATGATGCAATCCTCACCTGAGGATAGGATTGGAGATTGGTTCTTGTATAATGATTTTACAGTTTTGAGAATATATGGTTTCACTGGAGAACCTTACAGGTTGCCTTGTTTCCTTACCCCTAGGATTTCTGCATTGGAATATATGAGACAGAGGTTACATGCAGAAGAGGAACATTTCGGGGCTTTCAAGAAATCTTCCAATATCAAGTCCCCTCTTAAAGTTGGTTCCTTTATTTTTTAAAACAAGGGTGCCCTGGTGTTTATAGAGAAATTATTGGAAAGCATGGATTTTCAAAGGGAACAAAGGGTCAATTATGATCCCTATCATATAATTTATCTCAAAAAGCAAGAAAATAAAAATAAGCCATTTGACCATCAAGTTGTTAAAGGTCTGAATGAGGTAGTCAATTTGTTTTACTTTGTGGAAATTCCAAGATCCAGTGAGGATACAAACAGTGAATCAGTTGCAGTATCACAAATCCCTAATGGTTCTAATATTTTGATTAAAAGAATTCTTTCTGAAATTGAAAGTATGGAAATAGATAAGGATAGTTCGCATAAGAAGGCCAAATTGTCTCAAAATGATAAAATTTCAAGCAAAGTAGTTTTAGATGAATTGAAAAGATTTGCTTTGGTTCTTAAGAAATCTGTACAGGTGAATCAATTTTCCTTTGAAAGTGTAGATAATACAGAATCAGGTCCATTTTTTAAATCTAAAGAATAATTCATGACTAGCTATATGGAAAAGCAAAGACAGTCCCTAGAGGAAACTAGGAATCTACTCCCACAGGTGAGAGGCTTGAATAATCCAAAGAATTCCTTGATTTCTACTCAGGACGTAGAAAAGAATACTTTAAAATTGGCCATGGTAAGTGAGATTAGACAAAATCAGTGTACCAGATAAAATACAGTTACATAAATGAATGGGAGATATTATTTATTTAGATTTATTGCATGTTATGGTAAAAATTAACAAGTTACAAGTTTTGGTTGACAAATTGGAAGTCCAATTAAAAAATGAGAAGGTTAAGAAAAAGTCTAATTCCATTCAAATAAAAAATGTACAAGCAGATATCGTAAGCTCATGAAATGAAGTAGGTAACACCCAGGCCATCAAAATACTTTTACAAGAAAAAGACAACGCCCTCCAGGTACTAAAGAAGAGGTTGAAAATCCCGAGTATAGAACATGTTCAGTCATCAGAATTATTAGCATTGCAGGAGGAGAAAAACAAGACTCATCACGAGATGATGGAGTATAAAGGAAAGACTGTGAAATTGCAAGAAGAAAAGGATAAGTGGGAAGTGGAACAAAATGAGTTAATAGCACGAATTTCACGGCTGAAAAAGGACCAAAATGAAGAAAAAGAAATTATGGAGGAACTAATGAGCCAGACTCCCACTGATGAAGATTTGACTATTGTAAATATTGAAAAACCCTTAAATTATTTTTCTGCTGATGACTTATTAGTGCCCATGTCCCAAGTCAATTTGAAAGATGAAAAGATAAGAGAGCTAAAAGAGGAAAATGAGAAAATCAAATCTGAGCTAACCAAAATGACTGAAAACAAGAATAAGATATTACAGGATAAAGGTCAATTACAGAAGAAGCTTAATGAATTGAAATAAAGGAACACAGGAAAGGGTCCTCTCTAGGGAGCTAAACACATAATCTGGGATACGTTGTCTATGGAAATTACTAAGTTTAGGAATTATTTGAACTTCATTGATTATCAAAATACATTGGTCAATTTAGCCAATCAAATATTGAAACTAATAAATGAGACTATGGAGAGGAAGCCCCTTGGCACAGCTCAAAATGCATTAAATTTCTTAAATTCATTAACATATCAAAAATTACAAGATATAGGAGTCAAAGATAGAGTGGCGATGGTATTGTGTTCAAAAAGGTTTAATCATAAACAGCATCTTATGAAGATAGTACAAGATAAGGCTGATGAGATTACCTCACGAATTAATGATTTCAGGCATGCTTTTAAAGAGTTATTTGAAGATGGCCTTCCTTCCTTCTGGGACGAGGAGGGACGACTATTTTCTCAAGAGCATTATCATAGCCTGCTGGTGCAAAGTTGTATGGATCACTCTAAATTTGATGATTTGGTAAAGGGGCTAACGGGAAAAGTCATCATAGATAAGCTAACAGAAGATTTTGAGTTATTGTAGAAATTTCTAATCATTAGAGGAGGGTTGCCTACTGTGTATTATGAAGCCTACATGGATTTGGAGGTGTCTATTCGGGAAATGGTTGAGTACGATATTCCAAGCGCGGAACAATGGAGATCCATGGAAATATTTGGAAAAACAAAGTATATTCTTCATCCATGAAGACAACTGTTGCCGGCTGTGGAGCTGATTGTTCAGGCCTTGTTACCAAGTTGATTTAAATTAAATGATCTGTCAGGATCAAATCAAGTAGTTTATTTCTAGTTGTTAGGAATTTAGTTACAAAGACTTTGATTAAGCAGGTTATTTAGTTATAAATATTCTTCGAAGAAGAAATCATTTTATGTATATATTTGCATTTACTTTATGTAATGGGGGTTGGAACCCATCTTGTTGATGAATGTTTTTTGAAGACATATATTTTTGAATAACAAAGTTGCATGTGTGTGGGTTATCAGAGATTGTTGTGCTATTTACATTACAGTCTTTATTTCTTCCTCTTTGTAATCATTTTTCCAGTGTTACACTCCATTTTGTTTTCTTCGTATCTGAAACATAATATTGAATGGTTGGAATTCATATTGGTTATGCTCTGATCATTTTTTTAGATATTCTATAAATGTGTCTACTAAATTTAATATAGAACTCATCTTCTGATGCTCTATATTGATGGACTGTTCATTATTTCTTCTATTCCACCTGAACTAAATGAACAACTGTGATTGAGTCGTTATCTTGCCTTTGATAAAAATATCACGCATATGTGTTTGTGATATATTTATGTATATGTGACTCCATTTCCCAATGATATGTGTATTGTTTCAAACATCTGTATAATTTTCAAGTGTTGATTTATATCTGGCCTTATTAAATCTATATTTGAAAGATCCCTCTCTGGAAAGAAAAGCCAGTTTCTTTCTGAAGTGGTTTTACTGTTACCTTTCGAATTTACCTTTGCAACCTGGGTACATTCTAAGTGTTAACAAATTGGCACCGTTGCGGGGGATGAAAGTGCAAATATGCCCTAGGGAGAACAACAGAGTTTGAAGATCAATAAAAATTTCTGAGGGCAAACAAAAAATTTTGTCAGTAGAGAAGGTTGTATATTTTCCCTGGCGATTCCATTGTAAAACTTTTCAAATCTTAAGGAGTCATTCTGGCTTCAAGAAGACACACACGAGGTAACTCTGACACTGAAGTCTTAAAAATTTTGGAAGATCTAGAAAGGTTATTTAAGAAAAAAGATAAAGAAAAATTATATTTTCCTTTGTTTGGTGCATCTTCTTCTCAAGATTCTCCTAATATTTTTGATCTAGAATGGGAAGTTAATGTTGGAAGGAATTTGTTGAAAACTAAATCTGAGTCTAATCTTAAGAATACTGAATTTAATTCCCATAGATTATAATCTTATTTGTTGGACTCCCTTTGGAGAGATTTACAACAGGCTACGAAAGTTGAAAATCTTGCCATTCAAAACACTCAAAAGTCTTCAGTTCCTTTGAACCCACCTAGACCAATGGCAGCCAGATTTTCTCCCTTGCGTTTGCCTGCTTTATTGCATGACTTTCCTCAGAATTATTCCCAAATAATTTCTTTATTTGATGGAGAAGGTGACATCACCGTAAAGAAACATGTGGCTAAGTTTGAAGATTTAGTTGACTTGAAGGAAGTTGATTATGCATATGTTAAAATGCGGTTATTTGCTCAAAGTTTATCAGGCGAGGCAAAGAAATGGTTTAAAGATTTTCCAGATGGGTCTATATTGAATTTTCAGGCTTTCCAGAATGCATTTCTAGATAGATGGGATGATAAAAAAAATCCTTTACAACTCTTGTCTCAGTATAACAGTCTCAAAAAAGGGGGTTTCGAAATTGTTCATGAATTTTCAAGCAGGTTCATGAGGGTTTATAATTCTATTCCGGAAGACATAAAAACTTCTATAGCCGCTGCTAAACTAAATTATGCGGGAGCCTTTGATAATGATTTCACATTTTCATTGAGAGAGAGAAAATCAACAACTCTTACTGCAATGTTTACGGATGCTTTAGAAGTGGAAGCGAATATGATGGCAAGTGAAAAAATGAAACACAAAGATATTGATAGGAGAAAAAAGGAAGAAAATTTGCCTTCTGCTTCTTCTTCTACTAGTGATATCAAATTTGAAATGATGTTGAAGACGATGGAAAATTTGATGGACAGATTAACTATGGATAATAGGGTGTTCAACAGAGAACAAGTCGATCCTCAAATTAGGAACCCTAACTTTAGAAGGCCAAATCATCCTGTTCTTCCACAAAATAGGTAGAGAGACATGAGAAACTCAAGAAATAAAGAAGAACAACAAGTTCGACCTCCGTTTCCTTAGAATTATGTTTCCGATGAAGAAGACCCTACTGAAAATGAAATTCATATTTTTGGAGAATTAGATTCAGAGATATATCTTACCGAAGAAGAACATAACATGTTTGAGCAGGACGGTGGAAATGAAGAGTTTGAAAGGGAGATAGAACAGTATCAAAGGGGTTATCTACATGCTATGGATGATGTGCAGAGGAAAATTAGATTGAGAAACAGGGAATATTTTATAAATAAGGGGAATGCAAATCCAAATCAACCTTCTACTAGTTCTCTAAATATGGAAAAGGGAAAAGAAGTGCAAAAAGAGTCTTTTGTAAATAAAGAAGTTGAAAATGAGATACAAAGAGACAAAAGAATGAAGCAAGTGACCCCAATCGATGTAGAAAGAGTTAGTTTTGGTTTTAATTTGCAAAATGAACTTTCAAAGTTAAAAATTTCTATTCCATTTAACAAGTTGTTGAGAAACAATGAATATAGAAATTATATAACAAAAATGGTTAAAGGTCAGGGAGAATTTCAATCTGATATTTTAGAATTGAACGATGATAATCCTACTATTTCATTTGGGTCAAAGGTTGAAAATGAAGAAAATGAAGAAGTCCCTCCCTTTTATTTGAGTTTGAATGTGCATGATATGGTGGTCCATAATGCTATGCTAGAATCAGGTGCATCACATAATCTAATGCCGAAGGGAGTAGTTGAAAGCCTAGGATTGGAAGTGAAGAGACCCTATAAATATTTGTATTCTTTTGATTCCAGAAGAGTAAAATGTATTGGTTTGATTAAAGATATGGTGGTAACTCTGAATAAATTACCATCTAAAACTATAGTCATGGATGTGGTAGTAGCAGATATCCCACCCAAATTTGAGGTATTGTTGTCAAGATCTTGGACTTCAAAGTTGAAAGGTAGTTTACAAATGGATATGTCATATGCTACGATTCTTGTCCAAGATGGGAACAGAAGGTTATATAGTGAAAAAAGAACTCCTTATGTAGTGAGCAGTTAAGATAAACCTGAAGTTCATCATATATATGCTGTTGATACTGATTTGGGGTCTTCTATTTTCTTTAATGATACTGTCCCATATGATTTAGAAGCTACATTGCAAAATAATTCTAAGGAAAATAAGAAAGAAGAGGTGATGTAACAGGATGCTTTGGAGACAAAAAAAAAAGAAGGTTTGTGGACTATGTACTTTGATGGATCTATTGCAAAAATAGGTGCTAGATCTTGTGTGTATATAATTTCTCCTATCCGAGATTTCAAAGCTTTATCATATAAATTAACATTTGAATGCACGAACAATGTAGCTGAATATGAAGCCTTATTACTAGGGTTGCATGCCTTGAAAGGTCTGGGAGCCTAGAGGATAAAAGTTTTAGGAGATTCATAATTGGTGATAAACCAAGTGAATGATATCTATCAAACCAGGCATCCCCGGATGAGGGCTTATAGGAATTAAGTTTGGGATATGATTGCTAAATTTTTTACAGAGCACACAATTCAAGTGGTTTCTAGACATGAAAACACTGTGGCAGATTCTTTGGTAGTAGCTGCTGGAAAATTCAAAACCTCTATTGCTGGTCATAAATAATATCAAGTAGACATTGTGAATAGACCATCTATTCCAGATAATTCTAAATATTTGTAGTTATTTGAAGATGACATGCAGATCAGAAGATTCTTAGAATTATCAAGAGAATTTGTAAATACCCATATTGACACCGAAAATGACAATGGCGAGAGTTTTCAAGATGATGAAGAATCTGAGAAAGGAAAGGATGGCACTAAAAAGTTAAAGGGGACCTTAGGAGGAAAAGATATTATTCAATTAAAAAATAATTTTATACCAAGAGGTTTGATTCCTTTGGAAAAACTTTTTAATCAGAATGATATTGCTAAGAATCCTAAAGTAAAGCCCGTTGAGAATGTTGTTGAAGATAGGAATATTGGAACTAAAGAGAATCCTAAGATTATAAAATTATCCAAAATTTTGCCTAAAAAAGAAAAAGAAGAATATGTGAATTTAATGAAGAAATATACAGATGTATTTGCTTGGAGTTATGAAGATCTTAAGAAGTATGATACATCTATAATACAACATACTATTCCTATAAAACCTGGAGAGAAACCTTTCAAGCAAAAACTCAGAAGGATAAACCCTAAATTGCTTCCCATTATTGAGAAGGAAATTAAAAAATTATTTGATGCCAAGATCATTGTAACTCTAAGGTTTTCAAAGTGGTTCGCAAATTTGGTTCCTTTTAGAAAGAAGAACGGAGAAATAAGACTGTGTATAGACTTCTGAAATCTAAATAAAGTTTCTATGAAATAAAATTACCCCTTGCCAAAGATGGATCATATATTGCAGAAGGTGGTTGGAGCTGAGAGAATTTCAATGTTAGACGGTTTTTCTGGTTACAATCAGATCAAATTATTACCTGAAGATCAAGAAAAGACTGCATTTACTACACCTTGGGGCACTTTTATGTATGCAAAGATGCCTTTTTGGCTTAATGAATGCAGGAGCTACTTTTCAGCGAGCCATGGACATTGCTTTTGCGGGAGAAATTGGGAATTTTGTGGTCATTTATATGGATGACATTACGGTCTATTCGAAATCCGACAGAGAACATATTCATCATCTAGAAAAGGTTTTCATGAAGTGTAGGAAGTTTGGTATATCATTAAATCCAAAGAAGTACAATTTTGCATTGGAAGAGGGAAAATTGTTGGGCCATATAATATCTAAAGATGGAATCAAAATTGATCCTGAAAGGGTAAGTGCGATTTTGAAGGTAGGAGAACCCAGGAGTAAAAACGAGATACAGTCATTTTTGGGACAGGTGAATTTTTTAAGGATATTTGTGCCTAGCTTTGCTGAAATCCTAATGAATATTACAAATATGCTGAAAAAGGGTCATGAAATAAAATGGAATGCAGAAGCTAGGAAGTCATTTCAAGAAATCAAGCAAGCCATTTCAGATGCTCCTGTGTTGGTAAGTCCATATTTTACCAAAGATTTTTTAATATTTTCGTATGCTTCAGATTATACTATTGCAGCAGTTTTATTACAGAAGAATGATGAGAACTTGGAGTATCCCATAGCATTTTTCAGTAAAATGTTGAGGGATGGAGAATTGAAATATGACATCATGGAGAAACAGGCATATGCTTTAGTCAAAGCATTGAAAAATTTCAGGGTATATGTTCTACACTCACATGTAATCGTGCATGTTCCAACTTCTGCAGTGAAAGGAATTTTGACACAACCTGATGTAGAAGGCAGAAGGGAAAAATGGATAGCTACATTACTGGAGTATGAAATAGAGATAAATCATACTAAACTGGTTAAGGGACAAGGACTAGCAAAAATGATGACGAATTCAAATTGTGAGTCTTTACAAATTAATTTCTTATCTCACCAGTTTAATCAGTTGGATACAGAAGTGGAAGTAATGATTGATTTCGTGGTGTATCCATGGTATTCTGATATTGTTTACGTCCTTCAAAATTTGCAAGCACCAGTAGGATTGAGTAAGTCAAGAGCAAGATCAATAAAATTGAAGGCCACTAAATTTTGTATTATAAATCAATATCTTTATTGGAATTACCCTGGAGGTGTGTTATTAAACTGTCTTTTGGAGAATGAAGCTCAACATACAGTCAAAGAATCTCATAAAGGAGATTGTGGAGGCCATAATTCTTGGAAGGTGACTGCAAATAAGATTCTAAGAGCAGGATATTACTGGCCAACATTATTTTCATATGTTTATAAAGAGACCAGCATGTGTCATCAGTGTCAAATTTTTTATGGTAAAAGAAAGGTGCTTCCTCTTCCTTTAAAGCCGATAACAATAGAAGCTCCTTTTCAACAATGGGGTTTGGATTTCATTGGTGAAATAAACCCCAATTCGTTAGGACAACACAAATGGATTCTGACAGCCACAGATTATTTTACAAAATGGATTGAAGTGATTCCCACCAGGAAGGCCACTGAAACTGTAATCATAGATTTTCTTGATGAAAATATATTGGCTAGATTTAGATGCCACAAAAGAATAGTAACGGACAATGCAGTTGCTTTTAAATCCAATAAAATGATTGATTTCTGTCACAAATATCATATAAATCTTAATCATTCGACTGCCTATTATTCGCAAGGAAATGGGTTAGCCGAATCTTCAAATAAAAGCTTAGTAAGGATCATCAGGAAGTTTTTGGAAGATAATAAAAGGTCGTGGCACACCAAGCTCAAATATGCTCTATGGGCTGACAGGATTAGTACCAAAAGGGTAATTGGCATGTCTCCGTTCCAACTGGTATATGGAACTGAAGTTGTTTTTCCAGCATCATTAGCTGTTCCAGTTATGAGATATTTCCAAGAGCAGCAAGAAGAACCAAATCACATGCAAAGGAGAATAAATTAGATTATTGAGCTGGAAGAGCGAAGGAATAAGGTTTATGACAAGGTGCAATCACATCAAGAAAAAATAAAAAATAGTTTTGATAGAAAGGTGAAAGAAGAACAGTTTCAGATTGATGACTTGATCCTAAAGTGGGATGCTCCTAAAGAAGATAAACATGGAAAATCTGATCATATGTGGGTGGGTCCTTATGTTATTGCTGGATACAGAGGACAAAATGCATTTATTTTGGAATATCTGAATGGGGTTTCTCTGGATATTAACCCTGTTAATGGGAGATTTCTAAAACATTACTTATCCTACGGAGGGAGGTAAAACCTGTATTATAGATTGTAAATATTTCTTTTTCTTTAGAAATCAGTACAGATGGTAAGTCGAATGTTTTTGAAGATCGCAATGAAATCCCTAAGATTCAGGAGGCATGCCATTCCTTACCCCTAGGATTTTTAAAATGGAATATATGAGACAGAGGTTACATGCAGAAGAGGAACATTTCGAGGCTTTCAAGAAATATTCCAATATCAAGTTCTCTCTTAAAGTTGGTTCCTTTATTTTTAAAAACAAGGGTGCCCTGGTGTTTATAGAGAAATTATTGGAAAGCATGGATTTTCAAAGGGAACAAAGGGTCAATTATGATCGCTATCATATAATTTCTCTGAGAAAGCAAGAAAATAAAAATAAGTCATTTCACCATCAAGTTGTTGAAGGTCTAAATGAGGTAGCCAATTTGTTTTACTTTGTGGAAATTCTAGGATCCAGTGAGGATACAAAGAGTGAATCAGTTGCAGTATCACAAATTCCTGATGGTTCTGATATTTTGATTAAAAGAAGTCTTTCTGAAATCGAAAGTATGGAAATAGATGAGGACAATTCGGATAAGAAGGCCAAATTGTCTCAAAATGATAAAATTTCAAGCGAAGTAGTTTTGGATGAATTGAAAAGAGTTGCTTTGGTTCCTAAGAAATCTTTATAGGTGAATCAATTTTCCTTTGAAAGTGTAGATAATACAGAATCAGGTCTAGTTTTTAAATCTAAAGAAGAATTCATGACTAGCTATATGGAAAAGCAAAGACAGTCCCTAGGGGAAACCAGGAATCTACTCCCACGGGTGAGAGGTTTGAATAATCCAAAGACTTCCTCGATTTATACTCGGGACGTAGCAAGGAATACTTTAAAATTGGCCATGTTAAGTGATAAAAAAGTGTCAGAAATGGAAGTGAGATTAGA
Organism: Pseudotsuga menziesii; assembly: GCA_001517045.1. Taxonomy (NCBI): domain Eukaryota; kingdom Viridiplantae; phylum Streptophyta; class Pinopsida; order Pinales; family Pinaceae; genus Pseudotsuga; species Pseudotsuga menziesii. The sequence goes on along the minus strand of LPNX010450168.1, from coordinate 4,084 downwards.
CAAAATCAGTGTACCTAATAAAATACAGTTACATAAACAAACGGGAGATATTATTTATTCATATTTATTGCATGCTATGGTAAAAATTAACAAGCTAAAAGTTTTGGTTGACAAATTGGAAGTCCAATTAAAACATGAGAAGGTTGAGAGAAAGGCTAATTCCATTCAAATAAAAAAATTACAAACAGATATCTTAAGCTCAAGAAATGAAGTAGGTAACACCCAGGCCATCAAAAGACTTTTAGAGGAAAAAGACAACGTCCTCTAGGTACTAAAGAAGAGGTTGAAAATACCGAGTACAGAACATGTTCAGTCATCAGAATTATTAGCATTGTAGGAGGAGAAAAACAAGACTTATCAAGAGATGATGGAGTATAAAGGAAAGAGTGTGAAATTGCAAGAAGAAAAGGATAAGTGGGAAGCGAAATGGAATGAGTTAATTGCACAAATTTCATGGCTGAAAAAGGACCAAAATAAAGAAAAATAAATTATAGAGGAACTAATGAGCCAAACTCCCACTGATGAATATTTGACTATTGTAAATATTGAAAAACCCTTAAATGATTTTTCTGTTGATGACTTATTAGTGCCCATGTCCCAAGTCAGTTTGAAAGATGAAGAGATAAGAGAGCTAAAAGAGGAAAATGAGAAAATAAAATCTGAGCTAACCAAAATGACTGAAAGCAAGAATAAGATATTACAGGATAAAGGTCAATTACAGAAGAAGCTTAATGAATTGAAAGAAAGGAACACAGGAAAGGGTCCTCTCCAGGGAGCTAAACACATAATATGGGATACGTTGTCTGTGGAAATTACTAAGTTCAGGAATTATTTGAACTTCATTAATGATCAAAATACATTGGTCAATTTAGCCAATCAAAGACTGAAACTAGTAAATGAGACTATGGAGAGGAAGCCCCTTGGAACAGCTCAAAATGCATTAAATTTCTTAAATTCATTAACATATCAAAAATTACAAGATATAGGAGTCAAAGATAGAGTGGTGATGGTATTGTGGTCAAAAAGGTTTATTCATAAGCATCATCTTATGAAGACAGTACAAGATAAGGCTGATGAGATGACCTCACGAATTAATGATTTCAGGCATCCTTTTAAAGAGTTATTTGAAGATGGCCTTTCTTCCTTCTGGGACGAGAAGGGACGACTGTTTTCTCAAGAACATTATCACATCCTACTGGTGCAAAGTCGTATGGATCACTCTAAGTTTGATGATTTGGTAAAGGGTCTATTGGGAAAAATCATCGTAGATAAGCCAACAAAAGATTTTGAGATATTGCAGAAATTTCTGATCGTAAGAGGAGGGTTTCCTACTGTGTCTTATGAATACTACATGGATCTGTAGGTGTCTATTTGGGAAATGGTTGAGTATAATATCCCAAGCGCGAAACAATGGAGAGCCGTGGAAAGATTTGGAAAAACAAAGTAGATTCTTCATCCATGAAGACAGGTGTTGTGCGTTGTGGAGCTGATTGTTCGGGCCTTGTTACCAAGTTGATTTAAATTAAATGATCTGGTAGGATCAAAGAAAGTATTTTATTCCTAGTTGTTAGGAATTTAGTTACAAATACTTTGATTAAGCAGATTATTCAGTTATAAATCTTCTTGGAAGAAGAAATCATTTTATGTATATATTTGCATTTACTTTATGTAATGGGGGTTGGAAGCCATCTTGTTGATGAATGTTTTTTGAAGACATATTTTTTGAATAACAAAGCTGCATGTGTGTGGGTTATCAGATATTCTTGTGCCATTTACATTACAGTCTGTATTTCTTCCTCTTTGTAATCATTTTTTCAGTGTTACACTCCATTTTGTTTACTTCGTATCTGAAACATAGTATTGAATGGTTGGAATTCATATTGGTTATGCTCTGATCATTGTTTTAGATATTCTATAAATGTTTCTACTAAAGTTAATATAGAACTCATCTTCTGATGCTATGTATTGATGAACTATTCATCATTTCTTTTGTTCCACCTGAACTAAATGAATGACTGTGATTGAGTGGTTATCTTGCCTTTGATAAAAACCTTACGCATATGTGTTTGTGATATCTTTATGTATATGTGACTCCATAGCCCAATGATTATGTGTATTGTTTCAACCATCTATATAATTTTCGAGTGTTGATTTATATTTGGCCTTATTAAATCTATATTTGAGAGATCCCTCTCTGGAAAGAAAAGCCATTTTCTTTTTGAAGTGGTTTTGTTGTTACCTTTGGAATTTACCTTTGCAACCTCGGTACATTCTTAGTGTTAACAGGTGGTAGAGAAATAGTTACATATGGCGGGTAGGGATATCGAGTGAGGAGTGGGGAGTTAAGGATAGGGAGAGAGAGGAGGGGTGTTTTGCAATAAGGTGATGAGGAGTGTTGGGGTTGGTAGTAGAGAGAATGAAAGAGAGAAAAGGGGGTTGGAATTAGGGATATGGGGATGAGTAGTGACTGGGTCGGTGAGAAAGAGAGGGGGTGTTATCAGTTTTGGTGCAAGTGAGAAGTTACAAAGAGAGAGAGAGAGAGAGAGAGAAAGGTGGGGGTAGAGAGAGGGGGGATGAGGAGTTTGTGGGTTCGATCTAAAGAAAGAGAGACATTATGGATAGGGGGATGAGTAATGCGAGAGGGAGGTGGTAGGGATAGGGGGATGAGGAGTGTGGGGGTTACCAGTTAAGAGAGAGAGAGAGAGAGAGAGAGAGGGCGAGTTATTAGGGAGTAGTGTGTGAGAGAGAGGCGTGGGGTCTAAGGGTAGGTGGAGTAGGGGATTGAGAGAGAAGGGTTTAGTTTAGGGGTAGGTCAAGGATTGGGGGAGAGAAAGAGAGTGGGTATTAGTAAGTGTCAAGGGGAAGGAGTGGAGAAAAAGAAAGACATAAAAGTGAGGCTGGTCTTAGGGAAGAGATGGTAGTGTGGTAGTTATTGTTTAGGTGGAGAGTTATTAGGGGAATCAAAGAGATATGGTGTCTTATAGAGAGAGAGAGAGAGGATGGTTGTTAGCGGGTTGGGGGAGATAAAAAAGGGTTTAGGTTAGGGGTAGGTCAAGGAATGGGGGAGAGAAAGAGAGATGGGTACTAGAAAGTATTAGGGGAAGGAGTGCAAAAAGAGAAAGACATAGGAGTGAGGTTGTTCTTAGGGGTGGTAGTAGCACAATGACTGTGTGTTTTTTTTTTCAAGAGAGGGGAGGTGATTAGGGAGTAGGGTGAGAGAGAGGGGTGCAGTTTATAGGTAGGTAGAGTAGGTGGTTGAGGGAGAGAGAGAGAGAGAGAGCAAATGGGGAGGAGGGGGGTTGGGGAAGATAAAGAGATAGAGATTAGGAGGGTTAAGGTTTTGGGAGGAGTAAAGAAATTAGAGAGAATGGGGGTATACTTGAGGAATGGGTAGGTGTGTGTGGAGAGAGGGAGAGAGACAGAGATGGTATGGAGGAGTGGGATTAGGTTAGAGAGTTTAGGGGGTTATGGGTAAGTGGAGTAGGGTAAGGTTTGATAGGGAGGGGGGGTTATGGAGAGAGAGAGAGAGATAATGGGGAGGAGGGGGGTTGAGGGAAAAAAAGAGATAGAGATGAGGAGGCTTAAGGTTTTCGGGAGGAGTAGAGAAATTAGAGAGGGTGGGGGTATATTTGAGGAATGGGTAGGTATGTGTGTGTGGGTAGAGAGAGAGGGAGAGATATAGAGAGAAAGAGAGAGAGAGAGGGATATGGAGGTGGTAAGGAGTGGGATTATGTGTAAGAGATTGGGGGGTTATGGGAAGTGGAGTGGGGTAGGGTTTGATAAAGAGGGTGGGTTATGGAGAGAGACAGAGAGAGAGAAATGAAGGGGTGTTTATGGGTAAGCGTAGGAGGGGTGTAATTGTATTGAAATATATATAAATCAAGGAGTTTAGGAGTTTGGGGAGAGAGAGAGACTAGGGGTAGTATGGGAGAATTAATTTGGGGGAGATAAATAGATAGAGATCGATGGGGTGGGAGTTTACGGAGGAGGAGGTAAAATAGAGAAGAGGGGGGTATATGGGCAGTGAGAGAGTGAGTGACAAATGAGATGGGGAGTATAAGAGAGAGTTAGTTGTAGGAGAAGG
>LPNX010450148.1:153641-181411 GCA_001517045.1 Pseudotsuga menziesii | reverse complement strand
GATGCCTCGTGACAAGGCATCCCATAGGAGCTCAATTACAGCCCTATACTCAGCAACATTATTGGAAGCAGGACCTAGACAAGCGCCACCCATGGCAACAAGCTATCCTGAGGGGGAGTAGATAACCCATGCTGCCGAGGCCAGGTTACAAGTGTGACGGCTGGCGCCATCAGCAAAACCTACATACATCTCGGAAGACATTTGCAACAACCAGCAGATAGTATAAAAATGAAACTGACAACCTAATGTACATAAAAATACATACATTAATATACAAGAAAAAGTGCTAAGCCTAGCCATAGTACTTCTTCAGGTAGAGCCCATTTCTAGGCTCAGGCATCTTATTCCCATCATAATCTACTAATTCATATGCACCTTTACTCAAAACTTTAGACACAACATAGGGTCCCAACCACATAGCCTTGAATTTTCCGGCCCCCAGAGGCTCCTTATCTTGGTCCCAGAGCAAGACAAGTTCCCCCTCAGAGAAAACCTGAGGTTTGAATGTTTTATCATATTGAGATTTAACCCTATTCTTATGAGCTTGATTTGCAGTCAACGCATCTCTACGTTGCTCATCAAGGTGTTCTAAATGGAGCAATCATTCTTCAAGCTCAGTTGTGTCAGGTAGCACATGAATAGCTATCTACAAGGATGGGATTTCGCATTCAATCGGTGTAATAGCTTCCACCCCGTGAACGAGTTGGAAGGGGGAAAAACCTGTAGCAGTTTTGACATTGGTTCGATAAGCCCAAAGAGCAGGATATAACATGACGTGCCAATTTGAACGGGCTGCATCAATAGTATGTTTAAGGATAGTTTTTAAAGTTTTGTTTACAGCCTCAAACTGACCATTTGCTTGCAGATAATAAGGAGAAGAATGTTCTTGTCGAAATCTGAGCATGGTGGTCAGCTCTGTCATCATGTGATTTTGGAAATGACTGCCATGGTCAGTGACAATCACTTTGGGAATACCAAACCTAGCAATAATCTGATTAAACATGAAGTAAGCTGCCGTTTCCCCATTGTCTTTGAAAGTAGGCATTGCCTCTGCCCATTTTGTGAAATAGTTGACAGCGACAATGATGTATTTATGCCCCCCACCCGAGGCTGGGTTGCATGTCATATAATCGATCCCCCACTTCATGAAGGGGCCTACCGAGACGACGGGAAACAAGGGAGCAGGATGTGATCGCATTTTTCTAGTGTAAAGCTGACATGGATGACAGCGTTTCATAGCTTCCACACAATCTTTAAAGATGGTGGGCCAGAAATACTCGGCACGTAATATCTTCTGGGCCGTTGTTAACCCAGATAAATGACCCCCACACGCTCCGCTATGGGAATCATTTAGGACAATCTCCGCTTCCTCATGAGTAAGGCAGTGATGCAAGATAGAATCTACCCCTCGTCGATACAATGTATCTCCTATAATGAGGTAGTTTTTAGCATGAAGACGTAACTTGCGTCGGTATTCCCTAGAGCAAGTGGTAGGATACTTCAAAGTATGGAGATATATAAGAATATCTCTATACCAAGGATCAGAGGTGGATATAAGGAAGATGTGCTCATCTGGGAATGAGTCATCTTGAACCACTACATCTTCTTCCGTAGGGAATTATGCTATAAGATCAGCAAAAACTAAGGACTTTTTGGATTTAGCGGATTGGAAAACCAAGTCAAACTCTTGGAGGATGACTATCCACTTATTGAATTTTCCCCCAACAATCCGTCGGGATAAAACATATTGGAAAGGGTTTACATCCACCACTACAGTAGTGGTCCTCAGTAAGATGTAGTGCCGTAACCTTTGTACAGCATAAACGACCACTAAGGATAACTTCTCGACGTGAGAGTACTTAAGCTCAGGCCCAACCAGAGTGCGGCTAAGATAATAGACAACATGCTCAACGAGCTTGTCATCCTCCTAAACTAGCACTACCCCAATGGTAGACTACAACACGGCCAGATATAATAAAAAATCCCTAGAGTAATCTGGCGGGCGTAATAAAGGAGCCGACAACAAGGATTTCTTTAATGCCTCGAATGCGAGTTGCGCAGTATCATCCCATACAAATGGGGTGTCCTGTTTAAGCAGGCGCATGAAACCTTTTGTGATCTTGGCATAATTAACGATAAAACGTCGAAGGAAGTTAGACTTTCCTTGTAGACTCTGGAGTTGCCTAAGTAAACGAGGAGGAGGCAGATTTACAATGGCCTCGACTTTTAACGGATCCACCTGTATGCCCCTACTAGAGACAATAAATCCAAGCAATCTACCTGATTCGACGCAGAAAACACACTTGTGGGGATTCAAGCGAATTTTATAGTATCTGCATCTCTCAAAAATCAACCGTAAATGATCTGGATGCTGGATCCTCTTGCGAGAATGAGCAGGCAAATCATCAAGGTAGGGTTCGACAATGGCTTTTATGTCGTGAAAAGCAAATTTCATGGCTCGTTGAAAGGTTGCCCCTGCATTTTTCAATCCAAAGGGCATTTTTCTATAAGCGAATGTACCCCAAGGGAAAATAAAAGCAGTTTTATGCTGGTCTTCCGGTTTGATTTGGATTTGATTGTAGCCGGAGAAACCATCCATAAACGAGAATCCCTCACTACCCGCACATGCATCTATGATTTGATCAATAAACGGTGTAGGGTAGTTGTCCTTGGGACAGGCTTTGTTAAGGTCTCGAAAGTCCGTACAAACATGAATAGTCCCTTGCTTTTTATCAACAGGAACTGGGTTGGACACCCACTCAGTCAAAGCAACGGGATATATAACACTTACAAAGGAGGGTTAATATCTATGACTTTACATCACTTGATTACATTAATGAATCTCTCGATAGGAACCTTGGGGACAAATGAAATACAATAAATGAAATATACAAGTGAATACATTCCGAAGTTACAAATACATCAACACTCCCTCTTAAATAGGAAGGCATTCTCTTGACACAATTCATCAGTGCAAGTCTTCTTCTTTGGATCATCATCAAAGCTAGATCATCACTGGATCATCATCAAAGCTGGATCATCACTAGATCATCATCATCATCACTGCTTTCGCTATCTCGATCAAATGGTGCTATCTCTCAATTCTTCTCGTCACAAGAAGTTCTACAGAGCCATCCCTTTTTCATGTTGGTTGTAGGCCTATCCTCCATGTAGGTATTCCTCTACAAATCCACTCCTTTTTCATACTGGATGTAGGCCTCTACAAAGCCAATCCTTTTTCATACTAGATGTACCTCCACAGAGACAGTCCTTTTTCATACTAGATGTGGGTCTCTACAGAGCCAGTCCTTTTTCATATTGGATGTAGGCCACTACAGAGCCATCCCTTTTTTATGCTGGATGTACTTCCATAGAGCCATTCCTTTTTCATACTGGATGTGGGTCCCTACAAAGCCAGTCCATTTTCATACTAGATGTAGGCCACTACAGAGCCAGCCCTTTTTCATCCTGGATGTACTTCCATAGAGCTAGTCCTTTTTCATACTGGATGTGGGTCTCTATAGAGCCAATCCTTTTTCATACTGGATTTAGGATACTACAGAGCTAGCCCTTTTTCATGCTGGATGTACTTCCACAAAGCCAGTCCTTTTTCATACTGGATGTGGGTCTCTATAGAGCCAATCCTTTTTCATACTGGATGTAGGCCACTACACTTATATCTGACCATGGGAGGCCTTGCCTACCACCATGTCAAAAGGGCACAACACTTACATTTGACCATGGGAGGAACCAATCCTATCACCATGTCAAAAAGGCACAACACTTACATTTGACCATGGGAGGAACCAATCCTACCACCATGTCAGAAGGGCACACATACTCATCACTTCCCCTTGGAAGGAACCTCTATCTGGAGAACACCAAGCTTCTCTTGGAAGTATTCAAACTTCACTTTGGCTAATGGCTTAGTCAACACATAAACTATATGTTCATCTGTCGCAACATACTGGAGCTTCATTGCTTCCCTCTGCACCATATCCCTGATATAGTGGTATTTGATCTCGATATGCTTCGACTTGTCATGGAACACTAGGTTCTCCGACAATTTCACAAAACTATGGTTGTTGCAATATATACAAGTAGCATCCAACTGGAGATCAAACAAATCAGACAATAGCTTTCTCAACCACACTTCCTCACAACTAGCTGAACAATGTGCAGCATACTCTACTTTGGTTGTACTCAATGCCACACAGGACTGCTTTATGCTAAACCAAGAGATCACACCTGATCCCATACTGAAGTAGCACCCCGAAGTTCTCTTCCTATTAATGGTACTACCTTCCCAATCCGAATCCACGTAACCCTCTAGGTTAATATTCTGATTCGCCTCATACTTGAGTCCATAATCAACTGTACCCCTTGGGTACCTCAGAATATGCTTTGCAGTGATCAAGTGAACATGTCTCGAATCTATCAGGAACTAGCTCAATGTGTTCACATCAAAGCAAATATCTGGTCTTGTGTTCGTCAGATACATCAAGGACTTGTTGTAGATGCAACTATTATCCCCCCCAAAAAATTGATTTTTAGGGCCCCCCTTATCCTTTTAGTTTTTAGAAGGCTTAGAAAGTCTAGCTTTTTCACCAAAATTTGTTCCATGACTTGAAAGTTTGGCAAAAAAGAACGTTGTTTTCGTTATATTGGATGCACAATTGATAGCATTTCCGATGTATCGGGTGCACAGTAGACTAGCAAGCCGATTATCCCTATCGGAAGCGTTCCGAAGTCTCTTCCCAATGTATCAGATGTTCTTTTGTCTAGGGCATCAGAAAAATTTTGCCGAGGGCTCCAGGTGCTTAGTCTAGATCCGTTCTGATGGACTGGGTCTCCCATCGTCTATCTTTTTCTGATATCCACGGAAGCCTCGTCAACTTTTCTTCCACCATCTTGGCTATTTCTGTCGGAGTTATCTGAGAACTTAGTTGATTGCTGGGCCAATGTTGCAGATGCGTAGTTCGAAGTTGATCCGATGCTTTCCCATAGCCATATCCGATGCCGGTGTGATCTCATTTGATTGGCCTATCGATGTTTGTTTTAAGTGCTTTGGCATTTTTCGCCCAATCTCCCAGGCCCATTCTTCATAAGCGACTGATGCTTTGCATATGCTAGCAAGTTCTTTTCCAATACCCATTTGCGCTTTCGTTTTCCCATCCGAAATTACTTTTACCCGTGCTCAAGCTTATAAAATCCCGTCAAGGTTGTTTACGGTCATTGATTCACCGTGTCATTTCTTAAGTGGAGCTAAGGAGCTATTAGTGTTCACACAAATTGCTTACCAATGGAGGTCACACTCATCTAGTTCATCCTCAGGATTGTCCAGGTAGGATATTTTTTTCTCCAATCCCGTTGCTCAATGTTTTTTACCACAACTTGATAAGGTTAGGTCATTTTCTTTTGTCGTGAGGGTTGTGTTAAGAATGCGATGGTCATCTCTTTTTATGTGGGTTTGCCCTATTCATTTAGGGTGGACGCCATTTATCTCACCTGCTAGCCCTGGTTCTTTTTGCAGCTGGCCATGATTTGTTCTCTAACAATTGTTGGAAGAAAGAGGGCAGGGTGCAAATGAGTGTTTCACTGTTTGCATCACTCCCTCATCTCCTTCACCATTTTAGGGCAAGTGCGCAGCCGCCGGTCAAGCGCGGTTAGGTTTTCATGGGATGCCGGGGGAGGGATTTTTCGTTGTGGGCAAAGACCAAGTTTAGGGGTTAGCAATCTGGTGTTTTCAGGGTTTTCCCACTGTTAGTATTCATACCTGTAGATGTAAGGTCGCAGTGTGAACCTAGGGTTTTCCAAGCGTAAGTTTTGCTTGTAAATTTGTGTCTGAACTAGATTTGAAAGCTTCATGGTTTTTAGCTTCATATATAGAAAGCACATTTTGGTTTGGGTAGAAGCAAAGCTGTTTAACATGCATTATGATGAGTTGGTGATGTTCTAGTTAATATCATTTTTGATTTCAGCATATAGTTTGCTATTGATATGTGTGAATAAACTAAATATAATTTGTATGATCTACACAGGATAGTCACTCACACAACAACATGCCTCAGAAACAGAAAAAGAAGGTGCAAACAACAGATGAAGAACCAGAAGTAGAAATAATAACCTGAGTCGAGGTTATCTATGAAGACACCAAAGCCATCACTGGTATTGATCCTGAATATAAATGGGGAGAAATATACTAAATGATCTCAAATTAGAGTGTCCCAAAGGTTGGATTCGAGGATTTACCTATTTATGCTAATATTGAAAGATCAACAATCATGAAGGTGGCTACACGACCAGAGCTTTTCCCTCATTCAGAGGTAATAGGATGGATCCTTCCCAGGGCTGATGTGACAAGGATGATATTGGATAACACTGAAGGGAAGGGTTATGCTACTTATAGCACACCCTATGTATCCATGGCCTACACGTTTTCGACACCCCAGAGCTATTTGACTGAAATATGGTTGAAAGACCTTAACCTAGATGTGGTGGAAACCGTAAAAAGGATGATGATCCTAGGAAAAAAAATTCATACGAGGCCTTTAGGGAAGTACGAAACAACAAGCCTTCATACTCCATACAAGTCGATAACCTTGATGTTAAACAGGATATTCAGGAGAGCCAATGGAAAGTCTTTTAAAATAGGTTGGGTACCAGTAATCGCTTTTGTAGCCACTCAAGGTACCATCTTAATTTGGGAAAACATAGTGTCTAACAGTTTGTCTGCCTACATAAGTGCAACACTAGGAGGAGTCTCCCAGAAGAAAATAGAGTTCTATATGAGCTCAATTTTGACTGATTGTATTTTATGCACGCAGTCATTCCCAACGTTGAAATACCAATGGGATAAGGACCGGTTTCCTGTATATGCTACATATCAATTATTCTGGGCACACAAGAACTTCAGTCACTGCAAGAGTATTTGTGAAGATTTTATCATGCCGTTGTACACATTGATTTTCCTTGTTGAGTGCAATTGCATGTCCAAGGAGGCTTTAAATATTGTGCAAGATAATGGACACTATTACTTGACTGAGGAGGGTTTGTATTTGAGGATGTTTGGTGGATCAAGAGATCCTTCTCTTCTGCCAAAGTATGCTATAGATTATGTCATTCACAAAGAGGTAGTAAGAAAGCTATACATTGATGGAGTGGGTAATTCCTTTTCGAGCAAAAGAAGGTTGTGTACCCTCTAGTCCCATTTTATATAGAGAGTTAGAAATTTTCCAAAGTAAAGAGTGTAGCCAAATTTGTGAAGGAGCTAGAATATTTTCACTTTGGTGAGATGAGTTTCCATAGAAATGACTCCGAAGATAAGGTTATTGATTATTGTACTACAGCAGGGGTGCATTTAGAGTACACAAATTTTTGGGATAAAGATGAAGAAATTTTCCAAAATGCTCAAAATATGACAGCTTTGAGAAGGAAGTTTAAGCAAAAGATAACTATGGTTGGTGGAAAGGGAAAGGTTGATGAGCAAAAGAAGAAGCAAGAAGAGGGGGCTTCCAAGAAAAGACAAGAGGAGGCACACAGATTAGCGTAAGAAGCAGAAGAGTGGTTGATAGAAGAAGAAGAAGAAAAAAGAAAAGCAACGAAAGAGGCCGAGAAAAGAACAGAAGAAGTAGAGAAAATAAAAGAAGAAGAAGAAGAAGAGAAAAGAAAAGAAAAGAAGAATTTCAGAGAAAGCAGAAAGAAAATGAGAGGCTAAGATTAGAAGTAGTTGATAAAGAAAAGGAGCATGTAGAAAAAGCAGCTGAGGAGTCACGGCAAAAGGCACAAGAGTAGTAGGACTATGCAAATCAAGAGAAAACTCAGTCTTATGTTGATCCAGTAGAACCCTCTATTCCATCCAGCAGCATAGTGGGAGGGAATCCAGTTTTAGCATCAGGACCTGAATTAATCCCTTCTAATCTAATGGAACAAGATGAAGTGCGTGATCTGAATACTATTTTCTACGACAAAGTTAAAAAGAGAATTGTTAAGAGAATGGAGAAGAAAGTGAACACTGGAGGTAAGAAGGGAGTTATGGTGACTGAAAAAGTAGTGGTTCATGGTACTGATAAAGATCCGATATTAATGGCAATGGCTGGTGTAGCAACAACCCTAGCTATCAAATACAATGTCGATAAGATAATGACGGATTTGGAACAATCTCAGAAGAAGATTGCTCAATTGAAAGAAACTCTAAAAAGGGAAATAGATGAAAGTCAAAGTCTAAAGAGAAAGTACGAAGACATGATTAGTGAGATTGAGGAGTCCAAGGCGGAGTGCCAAATCTTACAGTCAGACAAGGATGCTTTGGTATTATCAACAAGCGATATTGAAAGAGAGTTCAAGGCCACCTTGTCAAAGTTTGAAAGACTTCAGAAAAGACATTAGATCTTAGAAGCAGAACGAGACAACTTGAAATCATGAATTGAAGAATTGAGTAAAGAGAAAGGAAGTATGGAAAATAAAGTGGCAGAACTAGAGATGCAAAAGAATACTACTGAGGGGAAGTCCAAGCATTATGATACTCAAGTAGTAGCATTAGAGACCCAAAAATCTTCACTGGAAGTTTCATTAAAAACAACTAATGAACAAAAAACAGATATTGATCCATTGAAGAAGCATGCTCTCGCACTTAGAAGTAAAATTCAACAAATGCAGCTTCAAATGGAAGAGGAGATGTTGAAATTTCAACAAGTAGAGACAATGCTGGAAGAAATTATGAGTACAACTTCTTACTTTTTAGACAGGACCCAGGATATCCTGAAAATTCTACAAGGACATTTGACTTGGTTGGAAACAACCAAGGAACCTCGAGCTGATGCACCCATCAAGGACGTAGAGGCAATGAAGCTGGAGTATGAACCAATTGAATTCAAGAGTAAAGCAGTAGAGGAATTGGTAAATGTAGTCTGAAGGACAAAAGGTGTTTGTGTAGAATTTTGCAGAAAATTTCTCATAACTTACAATCGTTGTTAGACATCTGCTAAGAGAAGGTTAGAAGAATTGCCTGATCATGAAGGATTTTTGAAGCAATTGCAGGTAATATGGCAAGAGGATGAACAAGGTATTCAGCTGGTCAAAGGTTTGGATGAGAAGGTGCTGAAAAATACAATAGCACATGCAGCAGTGAGCAGTAATTTATTGGAAGATCAACTTCGTTTGATTTCATCTAGAGTGGCAAATATAAAATCTCAAGTCGCTAAACATGAGATCACTATCAGATTCCTAGAGCCCTTTGGTTTCGAGACTATAGCAATAGATGCAAATATTTGGAAGAAATTCATAAATGATCTAGCTGGGCCCACTTAGTTGGCTTATTCAAACGATTGATAAATTATGTAATATTTTGTATTTATCCTTTTTTCTAAATGCATGCACTAGAAGACAAATTTTTGTAAAGGAAGAGTTAAGGGAAGCCCAAAGGGCGAAGGGGGAAACTCAAAGGTTTGTATTTGTATAAATAGAGGTGAAATAGATGTAGAGGGAGGACCTTTTTTCATGCTATCTTTCTGAAATGTTATTGTAAGAAGAACTACTTCCTCTTATAATAAAGAAGATATATTTTATGCTGGAGAAGGCACTGTGGAGTCTCAAATGCTTGCCATAGATTGGTTTAATGTGAACTACTTCTGTTTCAGCTCTTTCTGTGAACTATGAGATCATTCTAACTTACGAATTATTTCATGTTTATTTCTGTGAAACTTTCGTAGTATATTTGAGTAATGAATGTTTTAATTGACAATGAGCTATCTCTTTGTTTATATTTCTACTTATATTCATGTATTCTGAAATATGAATAGATTTAACTGGTAAATCAAGCTTTAACCGTTACTTGACCTACGGTTGCCGGACCGCAAACCGGACGGATTCCCTATACCAAACAATAACGAGCTAATTGGAGAGAATTTGTACTGTTGTTTCCTGGGATTTTCCAGGTCCCAACACTTTTGGTGCTAGAAGGAGGGTCTCCAGTGCATGGCTGGCCGAGGAAATTCGTTTTCTCGAGAATTCCCCATCGGTGACAATTCCGAGACCAGTATCCCTCAAAGACCTACTCTTGAAGAAAAAGTCACAGGGTATCTCTATCCAATTGATAATGAGGTGGTTGGTGATTTAAGGAGAATTACCAGGGCGTATGAAAAGAAGATTGGAGGGTTACCCATTATTCCTGCTTTACCTAGAAGAGAGTTCATAAGAAGGACCGTCCTTACTTGGAGGATTCAGTATTAGTGTAATACCTTGAAGAACTTGTAGAAACAACCTTGCAAGAAGTTGTCCAACCTCTAAATCAGTTGGGACTAGATTCCCCTCACTGTTCTCCTTTTCGAACTCCTGTCCAGTATCCTCCTCAATATCCACTCAGAATCATGGAAAATGTGAATGTAAATTAGCCACCTCCACAACCGGATTGGAGGGATAGATCTCTAAATCTTACTCCTCCATTACATGCTATGACTTAGAATTTGGACAAGGCATTACCCAAATTTGAACCAAATGAAGGAATTCTTGTGGATGATCATTTACAAAGTTTTTATCTAGCTTTAGAAGGTTTACAAGCAACATAACATGAAGATGTAGTCTATAGATTGTTCCCACATACCCTTAAGGGAAAAGCAGCCTCATGGTACTTTGCCTTGTAGGCAAATTCAATTACAAATTGGAATACCTTTGAGAGGTTGTTTAGAAACAAATATGGAATCCAAAAAACTCATGCTTCTTTAATGAAAGGATTAATTTCCCTAAAGAAAGAAAAGAAAGAAAAGGTGCATAAGGTCACTCAAAGGTTTGCTGCTTACATGAATAACTTTTATGCAACTGACAAACCGACTAAGCACGCCCTAATTGAGTATTACACCTCAGCTTTTGGGCCTGAACTAGCCATGTTTGTCAAAATATCGGTTAGGCCCACCTTAGTAGATACTTATGAAGAAGATGAGAAGGTGGAGGTCGAAATGGAAAGTATAGACCAGTATCCTGTACAATCAGAAGAGAAAACTTATGGGAACATAAAGCCTCTATTATTAACTAAACCTAAAGATGAGCTGTCAAAAGCCCAAATTTTCACAAAAATTTAAAATTTTGAAATAACATGAAATGCTGAGACTGCAATTTATTAATAATTAACGGTTAGCAAAAAGAGAAACAGTTAATAGATTAATTTGCATAAACTCAAATATGTTAACTCAACAGTTTTCTTATTAACATGATCTTAAGTTTATCTTGCGCATAAATTCTATATTTGGTTTACTGATGAGTTCTATTTATGACAGTAGGTGGAATCTGACTTTGAATTCTGGAGCTTACTTAGCATTTATGCTAACGCAGATGGATTATTTGTTCTTATAGGTTTACAAGTATAAATGAATGAGTATCATGTTTAAATTTATAAAGCATCCTTCAATATTTCTATTTGCAATTAATAAGCTTAGATTATAAGCTGCTGTAATTCAACCTACTTCCGTAAGGTAACACAGTTTGTTTTCTTCTGTTGCTATAGTAAACGAAGTTCAGATGATTGTATTTCTTTTTGTAGAGTATGTAGAGATAGTACTACTTCCTTTGGTTCTGAACAGTTTATTTTATCTACTTGATATTCTTTATTTTCAAAAAAGCATACCCTAACAATTCTATATTACAATTCTTGTATTAGGTTCTATCTAAGAACAACTTCCAGGGTTGGTGTTTTTCTTATAGAGCCAATCTTTTCATCTTATGTTAACCTTAGTAATTTGGTAAGAATGTAAAACTATATTCCAAGTAATGAAAAACTGCCACAACTTCTAAGGTAAGATCTCATGGATCTATTTTAAGTAACAGAGTTCATAGGAAAAAGTTCTTACATTTCACTTTACCATTACATAGTTTGATATCAAACTTTGCTAGTTTCTAAGATTTAAAATGTGCGTAAACTATTTGTTTATCGACACAAAAGATTTATTTAGTGTTGCAATTGCATAATGCTTAAGATCCTACCTAAACTACACTATGCACATTACATAGGTTGAATGCTGTGTAATCAATTTCACCACCATGAAAGGAATTTGGAACTAATAGATAGTTATTCATACACTAATCACTAAACTGTTTATAAGACAATGATTTCATATTTATCTTAAAATACTATTAACAACAACTTAGATATTGCACAACCTATTTCACAATGGTGATATCATTATACAAACTTTGATGAATTGTAACCAATTAAAAAGGGGTTATAATGCTCACATGTATACTATGCATATAACTAACGATGGTGTTAAAATGACTTTGTAAAGTTTCCCCACGATGCTCATTAGTATAACTTACTATGAAAACATAAACATAAACCTCACTAGCTTTTACTAGCGATATCTCATAACATTGGTTATTGCTGAATTATATAATGTATTTCTTCTTGAGTTACGAGGCTAAGGTTTATGTTATATATGAAGTCAACGTTATAATAATGTTGCAACCCACGCCAACAACGAGCTATGCACCAAGCATTTAAATGATATAGTATGATTGATACCCATGCAAACTATGATGTGGTTTTGATGAAATCATTGGTGATTAAATTGATTATTATGAAAATGCAGGTGACTATGGAAAGTCGACCCACTGCATGATTTTATTCATGCGGCCACGTGGAGAATCGTTGGCCATACACTGGCTGCATAAATAGTTTTTAACCTAACCCTTGGCTCATTCGATTGCCATCATTTGTGTTGGCCCTGTGGACTACTCTGCAAGCTCCCATGGTGGCCGTGAGCTATAGATAGCTACAGAGGCTCCAATGCTGTCTTTTAACGTGGCTTACTCCCTTGAGCTAGATTCCATTGCTCGCCTCCTCTGTGATTTCTTTACTTCACTCAGAGTTTACTGCCTTCCTTGTGTGTGGATTTATGTCCGCTTGAAAACTCCTTTCTGCTCCTCTGTCGTGGTCTGTCATTGGTGAAAGCTTGAGCTTAATATATGTTATTGCAACGCTCCTTCGTCGTATGGTTTAGTTTTCCTGCTTGTATGCTAGTGACAGTTCGAATCCATGCTTGCAGACTCCTTGCATCCGTTGCTTAGGCTTACCCACACCTCTGCTGATAGTTGAGAAAAACACTAGAGTCCCGTTGTCTCCATCCTTGGTGAGCATGAGGGTTTGGCTCCTTTTGGCGTTGGTCATGGTGTATTGTTCGTCCGGGGCTCCATCGTTTTCACTTCTGGTTAAGGTGAGTAAAATAAATTTTAAGAGCTATTGTTGTTTATGGTTTTATTTTGCATAAGGGTTTCTGATTTAAAAAAATATCTTTGGTTCTTTATTATGCAGGTTGGCTCATCTCCACAGTTGGTCGTTGCACTGTATAGATGTCTCCAGGAAGCGTTCACGGTAAGCTCCAGTTTCAAATAGGGTTTCCTCTGCTTGTACAGACTCTTGCAGTTGGACAAGGTCTTGGCTGTGTTGCACCCAGTATTGGGTTGATGTCCTTCGTTTTTTATAAATTTTAAATTGAATTAAACCCTTGCCGTTTGCAAGGTGACTTCAGTTTTAAACTATGTCTTGTAAAGCTCTCCTCTTGTAGTAGGGTTGAACTTACAGTTTTGTAAAATTTGTTAATACTGTCCATACTCCATACAAGATATGGGTATCCGGATTTTTGCTGAGTTTCTTTTTGTACAATGGTAAAGCTTTGACTTCCATTCGGCCTTCGGGCTCGTTATTATAATGTAATTATCTTTAAGACAGTCTATCTTGAGCTTAAATTTGTTCTCCTTTATGTATTTGTATTTTTACCTCTATGTAAATAAATTAAATTTTACTTTAAATGTTTATATTAAAAGAATAAGTATATTGTTTATCCTAGGTTACTACTATAATGGATTTGCATATAAAAGAATACTGGTAGTTTTCTGCTCAGAAATATGAGCTAGGGTTTTTACCCTATTTAACCTTTAAGATGATAATTTCGATATTGTTATTTAATTATATTTGATTACTGTCAAAAGAATTTAAGATTATTTTAGTGGCTCGAGGTATTCCAAATTAGGGTTTAAGGAAATAATCTTTGTTTATTTCTTTAAAGATTTCTTTAGTTTGTTAAAAGAATTTTTGGTTTATAAACAATATTGTTTTATGTTAATAATATTATCTGCGAATTTACTATATTTTCTTAAGTATGTATTTGCACATATACTTTATTAATAAAGACTGAGAACAGTCTATAATATTTTAGTTTATTCAATAGGATTATTTCTGTAAGCTTGATGAAAAGAAATGGGGATTTTCAACCCTGTCATTACTCCTTTACATATATAATTTGTCTGTGAAAGTTAAAGGACAGTTCCTCATTAATAATACTTAAAGCATAGGTTACTAATGTATTTTAGTTGTTTTGATTCTAAAATAAAAGAATACTGTGAGAGCTAAATAAGTTCCTTATTAAGATACTCTTTATCTTTAGATTAATTTGTCCTTAGAAATATATATGTTACTAAACTCTATCTAGGGTTCGAATAGTTGCAGGTTAAGTTAGCTATTAATATTAGTAAAAGATATAAACTAACAAAACCATACTTAAACCCTTACTTAACATAAATAAATAAGCATTATATCTGAGATGTTTCTATTTCCTCTATTTTAGGTTAGAAGTATAGTTTGTAAAAGAAAGTACTGTGTAAAAGTATAGCTTACCTACTTGAACACATTGCTATTAGTAAAGTAGTATGACTATTTCTTTTTCTAGCATTCTTAATACACAGTCTGGTTTTAACAATAACCTAACTAAGTAGATTAATATTCTTTTCTGGAAGCAACTATCTATAGAAAGAAAAGATTCCAACACTCTGAAAAACATGAGTAACTCTATTAATTTAAGATTTCTTTCCTATCCTTCATCTATTTGAAACTATACTACCTGTGCTAGAGTACGGTCTGGTTTATTCCAGACGGGGGAAAACACAGGTAGAATTATTTTTCATCAAATACAAATTCATCATTCAAATAACTAAAAGATTACAAGCTTTAACAGTTCACTACAAAACATATAAATCATTCATTATTTGTTCATTCTCAGATATAAACTTTCAACACAGTAAATAAAAGACTGTAGAACCTGTTTAAAGTTGGACAACAACAGCATTGGGAGGCCGTTCCTCCCTACCAACTCCTGGAGAGCACTCAAACAGTGACTTCTCAGGACCCCCGAGTCTGTTCCTGGTCTCCTTGGCTGAGAACTGGTGGAGCATGCAACAAGATACTAGTCCAATGACTCAGTACTAACTCTGCACTCAACAGTAAGATCCTTTAGCTGAAAAGCTATACTAGATCACTTTCTACAGTTTACCCCTCAAACACATTCCACAAATTCCCTTCCCAATGAAATCCTCTGAAGTACATTCACCTGAATGGTTCTCTTCTTGGAATGAGCAGCCTCAACTCTCTTCAATGGGCATTTTTATTAAGATTTCCTAGGTCTTTTTTGGGTTAGTTGTCATTAATTGAACCACCTGCTCTGATCCCACTTTCTTGGGGGATCATGACCCCAAATGTAGGGAGGTTTCCACCTGCAACATTGGAAGTGTTTGAGGATGCTTCCAGTTGTGTATTTTCTCTCCACCCAGTCTCCTCCACCAACTTGACCAGTAAACACTCTTTTAACAACTCTCCCAAGATGTTGTCTCCACTTTTATTTATTTATAATTAAAATATTCAGAATCACATTCACAACCTTGACTTTGCTGAGTCATCATTTACAACTTAGCATAAAGTTTAACATATTGTCTTGAAATAAAATCAAATATGATAATATATTTTTTTACAAAATTGGGGCATGTGACATGAGCGGTCACGAGAGTTAGATGGGGTGGTAAAAATGATGCAGAAATTGTCAAATAGGGTAATTGATCTGGAAAAGAAGAAGGAGGCCCATAAACAATACAAACCTTATTGTAAAAAGATATATTATAATGGTCAACCCAAGCCTCCCTCACATAGTCCCTCAGCTATGAATTTGACAGATGTGGGAATGGACAATTTTTGTACATTCCACTAGCAGCCTCACTCTAAGAAAAATTGCCCATAGTGGATAAATTCTATGACCTTAGTAATGAACCAGTTATTGGATTCCAAGTTAGGATGAGAAAGAGAAAGATCATGAACTGACAGAAACCCAAGAAGAAGACACTTTGGTTTTATGGGATTGTGTTTCCATGTTCAATATAGAGGATGAATATCTCACTAAGGAATAAGAAATACCAAAGACAAATGTTACAACAAGGAGTTAGAATTCATTGAAACAAGATAACATGATACTGCCCAAGATTAAGAAACTTCAGGAGAACATGAGAAAAATAAAGAATAATACTCAAACTGTTAACATACCTGAGTTTGTCATCTCAAGCCAGAGTCCCAAGAAAGTCGATATGCCTATAAAGTCTACTAAAAATAAAGTTGAGAATGTCAAGAAGAATTCTACTAAGCATCAATTGGGATATGACATTATAGAAGATATTAAAAAAGATAAAGCAAATATCTCCTTGTTTGAAATGTGTAATATGCCCCAACAAAAGGAAAAGCTGTTAAAAGCACTTGAAACACCTGTGAAGGAACCCCATAATGATAACCAAGCTGATGAAGAGATTGGTGAAGCAAGTTTAGGAGGAAAGTCTAAATATAGAACTCCAACATTCCTCCTAACTTTTTAAATTTTCAATTACAACGTGCATAATTGTTTGGTGGACTCTGGAGCATTAGTAAATGTCATGCCACTTTCAGTTTGCAAGCAAATAAATGGTCAACCTAAGCCAACTACAGGCCAAGTTATCCAATTGGATAGGACTACAGTGCAAGTGATAGGAGAAATGGAATATGTCCCAATCCGTTTATCAACAGATGAGAGGGTCTGCCATTATATAGACATTGTTGTAGCAGATATCCCGGATGCCTATGGTTTGGTTTTGAGTCGGGATTGGGCAACAAAGTTGGAGGGATATTTTGCATAAGATTGGTCACATGTATGGTTACCTTATAAAGGTTGTCAGAACCAAATAAAGGGGTTAAGGGAACCTCAAATGAAGCACAACGTAACTCAGTTGGAAGGCAAGAATGAGCCGGTCAATTCTGTGTTGGGAAACTATTTTCTTGAGCTTGAGTCGGGAAATTACCAAGCTGAAGAAGCCAGTAACATATCAGATATCCAGCCCGATCTCCTTCAGTTTTCACGGGATGATAAGATTGATTGTAATATAGTAGAGTTAGTCTTAGATGTATTTAGTAGTTCAAATTCAGTAGGAGTAGAAAGTTTTTGGATTCTTTATTTTGACGGTTCCAAAACCTTGGAAGGATCAGGAGCTGGCTGTGTCCTGATCAACCTAGAAAAAAAAAATATTTTCTTTCATGTAGATTAGAATTTGAATGTACAAATAACATAGCTGAATACGAAGCATTAGTCTAGGGACTAAAAAAAGCAATGGAATTAAAAGTAAAAAATCTAAAAGTGTACGAAGATTCCGAAATCGCTGTTAAACAAGTTCGAAACAAAATTCATTGCATATCACCACATTTGAAGGCTTACCAAAATGAAGTTTGGGATTTATTAACAAATTTTTGTGCATTCAATATTTCTTCAATTCCTAGAGTAAAAAATGCGGCAGTTGACTTGTTAGCTACTTCAACTGCAAGGCTGGTACCTACAAATAACAGATGTTCAATTGAACTGCTTTTCAGGCCTTCTGTTCTAGACAACATCACCAATATGAGGGTGTTTGATGATGATCAAAAAAAATTGGAATGTCTAATGAACGATGATACATTTAAAGGAGCCATAACAGATGACGAAGAACATCAAGGAGACCTCCAGAATGGAAATTTCATCCCTAAAGGAGTCAGAACTTTGGAACAGATGTTCAATCTAGACAACAAGTTTAGGAAACCAACAAATGTCAAGACACACAGCTCATCTTTGCAATTGGAACTGATAAATCTAAGGTCATAGGCTGAACACAAAAATGTGAATTTGGGGAAGTGTTGTTCACCCGGGGAGAGGAGTAAATTCATCAGTTTTTTCAGACAATACAAAGATTATTTGCTTGGACCTATGAAGACCTCAAAACTTATGATACCATAATTATACCGCATGTTATTCTAATCAAAGTTGGAGTCAAACCTTATCAGCAGCCTCTGAGAAAGATGCATCCCAAACTAGAGCCCCTAATTCAAAGTGAGGTGAAAAAGCTTCTAGATGCTAAGATCATATTCAAAGTTAGACATTCATAATGGGTCTCAAACTTGGTTCCAGTACAGAAAAAGTCTGGGGAGATTAGACTTTGTGTTGATTTCAGGAATCTAAACTGTGCGTCGGATAAAGACAATTACCCTATCCCACCCATGGAACAAATACTACAAATGGTCTCAGGTTCCGAGTTGTTTTCTCTATTAGATGGATTCTTGGGATATAACCAAGTGCTAGTAGTAGAAGAAGACATACTCAAGACCACCCTTAGAACCAAGTGGGGGACTTTTGCATATAGAAGAATGCCCTTTGGACTAATCAATGCTGGAGTAAATTTCCAAAGGGCTATGTATATAGATTTCCGTGGTCTGATTGGCTGGAGTGGTGTGGTCTATTTAGATGATGTTACAATATTTTCTAAGAAGAGAGAAGAACATGCGTTTCATTTGAAACAAATTTTCAAATGTTGTAGAAAATATGGCATTTCTTTAAATCCTAAGAAACGTGTGTTCAATGTTACCGAAGGAAAGCTATTGGGTCATGTTATTTCAAAAAAATGGATCTAAATAGACCCAAAGAGAATTAAAGTAATAGAACAGATCCCTTTACCCCATAATAAAAAAGGTATGCAGTCTTTTATGGGGACAATCAAATTTGTGTGAAGGTTCGTGCCAGACTTTGCTCAAATAGTCAAACCTTTGCAACAAATGGTCAAGCAAAGTGTTCAATTCAACTGGACTTATTCAGAGAAGGATGCATTTAACAAGATCAAGACATCCATAGCTCATGCACCATCACTTAAAAGTCCCAACTTTGAAAAGGATTTTATCTTGTACACTTTTGCTTCAAATGATTCATTAGCAGTGGTGCTTACATAGAAAGAAGAAGGGGGAAATGAGTACCCCATATCATTTATGAGCACTGGTATGCAAGGGGCTGAATTAAAATATCCCGCAGTTGATAAGCAAGCCTGTGCAGTTTTTAAAGCAGTGAAGCAATTCAGACCATATATACTTAAGAATTGTACCAAGGTAATAGTTCTGCACCTGGTAGTATGATCTCTTTTTGTACAAAAAGAGTTGGTAGAAAGAAGAGGTAACTAAGTAACTTCCTTGCAAGAATATGATCTAGAATTAAAACCAACAACCATAGTTAAAGGACAAGGGCTTTGTAAATTGATGGCTAAGAGTCAAGACAATGAAGATAACAATTGGGATAATGAAGCTGAATTACACATGGTGGATGTATGCCCTTTATTCACAGCTCTAGACTCCTGGTATAGAGATTTAATTCATTATCTTCAAAAAGGATATTTACCGGAACATTGGAATCCCAAGCAAAGGAGAGAACTACGTCTAAAATAAGCCTTATATCAGATTATTGATGGAGTGTTGTTTGGAAAAAACTATGATGGAGTTTTACTTAGATGCTTGGAACGTGAAGATGCAAATAAGGTTGTGGCATAACTACATGATGGGCCTGCTGGAGGTCATTTCTCGGGAGATACAACAACACAAAATATTTTAAGAGCTGGGTATTACTGGCAGACTTTATTTAAATATGCTCACGTTCGTGTTAGGAAATGTGATACTTGTCAAAGGAGCGGTGGGAGACAAGCAAAGGAAACAGGACCTTTGAAACCATTTATTATTTTAGAACCATTCAAACAATGGGGGATTGACATTACTAGAGATATAAATCCAAATTCTTCATTGCAACATAAGTACATCTTGACAGCGGCAGACTATTTCACCAGATGGGTAGAAGCAATTCCATTATGGAAAGTGAATGAAGATGCAGTTATGGAATTTTTGCAAGACCATATTATGAACAGGTTTGGGGTTCCAATTTCCCTGGTTTTTTATAATGCTTCATATTTTTCATCTATTAAATTGACGGCATTTTCAAATGAAAAAGGAATTAAGCTACACTATTCTGCTAACTACTATCCGCAAGGAAATGGTTTGGTAGAATCTACAAATAAAAACCTCATTAGGATTTTGAAGAAAATGGTCATAGAAAATCAAAGGAGTTGGCATCTAGCTTTGCCTAATGCACTTTGGGCTGATAAAGTCACACCTAAGAACTCCTTAGGTGTGTCACCCTACACTCTCATCTATGGGAAAGAAGCTATCATGCCTCCTAATATTATGTTTCCATCCTCTAAACTAGCCCAAGACTCAAGAGGAACTGATAATGAAGTTCTGCAAATCTGAATTCATAATCTGCTAAAGTTAGAGGAGTCTAGATCCAAAGCAAGAGAGAGGTTTAAACATCAACAAGAGATGGTGAAGAGATGGTTTGATAAGCACAAAGCCGGGAAAAAGGAATTTGAAGTAGGTGATTTGGTTCTTAAGTGGGATTACCTGCATGATGAGAAGGGAAAGCACACTATATTTCAGCAATTACGGATAGGCCCTTTTCAGATTGCAGAGAAGTTAGGCCCCTTAACTTACAGTTTTCAAGATTTATAGGGGTGGGAGGAGAACTTTCCAGTAACTGGTTTAGTTCTCAAGCCATATTTTTCTTAATGCTTTTGAGTTTCCTTTGTACATAAATAAATGGTTTGGTTGTTTTTTCTTTGCTTTATTTAGATTAGTTCTCTTGATCTACATTTTACTTGCTTAAGATCTGATTTCTTGTAATTTTTGGTTTTCTTTACCTTATGTTTCAATAAATCAGCACAAATTTTGCTTTTGGAGTTAATCAGAGTTCTGGATAAACTAAAATCTTTGACCAAATACTACTAGTTATTTTCACATACATAATGCTTAAGGATTCTTTAAGATTAACAGATTATTTAAATAGATTATGAACACATTGAAGTCTCGTTTAATCCCTGTAAAATAACTAAGGTCAGAAAAGTCTAGAATGCTATTTTGAGGCTCCATTCACTTCACACTAAAGACTGTCCTAGGAGGCTAATAGAAAAAGATCCATGGAGAGGAAGTAGGGTAAGCAGATGTATTATATTTAAATGATCCCATGCCACAAATGAAATCCAAAAGGCTAACAAGAGTCGAAATCTCCCAGGAAGAAAACATATATCAAAAGGCATACTAAACAAAATCAGTTTGAATAAGATTTCTCGAAAGTTCTTCTCCATCCGTGAGTTGAAATCAAAATATCTCTCACACAAAAGGACACTATTGATGGAAGACCCTGAACCAAATTTCAGAAATAAAGCAACCAGGGAGGAATCAAAAGGACAAAAGTCCAGAAGCATCAAAAGAATGCAAAATGGCATGGGAATGAGGAACAAACGAATATATCTGTTCACCATCTATTACAATCATGTGGTGTCTAAGTTGGAAGTTATCCAAAGGCAGAGGTAAAATAAACTTCATATCTTGACCTCAAAAGAGTTATCAAGACTATGAAATCCTGGTTCCCCTTTTCAATTTGGACCATAATCAATGTTTAAAGTTCATAAATCTTGTATTCTAGAAAATCCAGACATCTTAAAGAAATCTAATAAAGTGATCTAACATGATACCATTAAATCAGTTTCCGTTTCAAAGGTCAGTTGTTTAGAGATCTATGTCCGCCAGGTAGTCGCCAATTGTTACATCTACAACTATTATCTCCAATTGTTTTTTTATTTTTAGGGCCCCACTTATCCTTTTAGTTTTTAGAAGGATTAGAAAGTCTATCTTTTTCACCAAAATTTGTCCCATGACTTGAAAGTTTAGCAAAAAAGAAAGTTGTTTTCCTCATATCAGATGCACAGTTGATAGTCTTTCCGATGTATCAGATGTACAATAGACTAGCAAGCCGATGCTCCCTATCGGAAGCGTTTCGAAGTCTCTTCCCAATGTATCATATGTTCTTTCCTCTAATGCATCGAAAAGGTTCTGCCGAAGGATCCGGGTGCTTAGTCCAAATCCATTCCGATGCATTGGGTCTCCCATTGTCTATTTTTTCCGATATCCACGGAAGCCTCATCAAATTTTCTTCCATCGTGTCGGCTGTTTCTGTCAGAGTTATCTGAGAACTTAGTTGATTGCTGGGCCAACATTGTGGATGTGGAGTTCGAAGTTGATCTGATGCTTTCCCGTAGCCATCTCTGATGACGGTGCGATCTTAGTTGATTGGCCTAGCAATGTTCATTTTAAGTGCTTCGGCATTTTCTGGCCAAATCTCCCGAGCTCGTCCTTCATAAGTCGATTGATGCTTTGCATCTGCTAGCAAGTTCTTTTTCGATACTCATTTGCGCTTTCGTTTTCCCGTCCGAAATTAATTTTACCCATGCTCAATCTTATTAAATCCCATCGAGGTTTTTTATGGTCATTGATTCACCGTGTCATTTGTTAAGTGGAGCTAAGGAGTTGTTAGTGTTCACGCAAATTGCTTACCAATGGAGGTCGCGCTCGTCCAAGTCATCCTCAGGATTTTCCAGGTAGGATATTTTTTTTCTCCAATCCCGTTGGTCAACGTTTTTTACCATAGCTTGATAAGTTTAGGTCATTTTCTTGTGTCACGAGGGTTGTTGCAAGAATGTGATGGTCATCTCTTTTTATGTGGGTTCACCCTGGTCGTTTAGGGTGGACGCCGTTTATCTCACCTGCTAGCCTTGGTTATTTTTGCAGTCAACCATGATTTGTTCTTTGACAGTTGTTGGAAGAAAGAGGGCAGGGTGTAGATGAGTGTTTCACCATATGCACTGCTCCCTCATCTCCTTGACCATTTTAGGGCAAGTGCGTAGCCGTCGGTCAAGCACGATTTTCATGGGATTACGGGGGAGGGATTTTCTGTTAGGGGTTAGTAATCTAGTGTTTTTAGGGGTTTCCACCATCAGTATTGATACTTGTAGATGTAAGGTCGTAGTGAGAACCTAGGGTTTTCCCAATGTAATTTTTTCTTGTAAATTTGTGTCCGAACTAGCTTTGAAAGCTTCGTGGTTTTTAGCTTCATATACAAAAAGCACATTTTGGTTTGGGTAGAACCAAATCCATCACTAGTATTGATCTTGAATATAAATGGGGAGAAATATACCAAATGATCTCAAATCAAAGTGTCCTAGAGGATGGATTCGAGGATTTACCTATTTATGCTAATATCGAAAGATCAACAATCATGAAGGTGGCTACGCAACCAAATATTTTCCCTTGTTCAGAGGTATTAGGATGGATCCTTCCCAGGGTTGATGTGATAAGGATGATATTGGCTAACACTGAAGGGAAAGGTTATGCTACCTATAACCCAACCTATGTAGCCATGGCATACAAGTTGTCGATACCCCAGAGCTATTTGACTGAAGGATGGTTGAAAGACCTTAATCTAGATGTGGTGGAAACCGTCAAAAGGATGATGATCCTAGGAAAGAATTTTCATACGAGGCCTTCAAGGGAGTATGAAACATGAAGCCTTCATACTCCATATAGGTTGATAGTCTTGATGTTAAACAGGATATTCAAGAGATCCAAAGGAAATAATTTCAAAATAGGTTGGGTACCAGTAATCTTTTTTGTAGCCACTCAAGGTACCATCTTCAATTAGGAAAACATAGTGTCTAATAGTTTGTCTTCCTGCATAAGTGCAGCACTGGGCGGAGTCTCATAGAAGAAAATAAAGTTCTATATGAGCTCAATTTTGGTTGATTCTATTTTATGCACACAGTGATTCCCAGCGCTGAAATACCAAAGGGACAAGGACCTGTCTCCTGTATATGCTGCATATGAATTATTGTGGGAACACAAGTAATTCAGTCACTACAAGAGTATCTATGAATATTTTATCATGCCGTTGTACACATTGATTTTCCTTGTTGAGAATAATTGCATATCCGAGGAGGCTTTGAATATTGTGCAAGATAATGGACACTATTACTTGACTGAGGAGGGTTTGTATTTGAGGATGTTTGGCAGATCGAGAGCTCCTTCTATTCTACCAAAGTATGCTACAAATTATGTCATTCATAAAGAGGTAGTAATATAGCTATACATTGATGGAGTGGGTAACTTCCTTTTCGAGCAAAAGAAGGCTGTGTACCCTCCAGTCCCATTTTATATAGGGAGGTACATATTTTCCAAAGTAAAGAGTGCAGCAGAATTTGTGAAGGAGCTAGAATATTTTCATTTTGGCGAGATGAGTTTCCATAGAAATGACTCTGAAGATAAGGTTTCTGATTATTGTACTACAATAGGGGTGCACTTTGAGTACACAAAATTTTGGGATAAAGATGAAGAAATTTTCCGAAATGCTCAAAATATGACAGCTTTGAGAAGGAGGTTTACGCAAAAGTTAACTACGATTGGTGGAAAGGGAAAGGTTGTTGAGCAAAAGAAGAAGCAAGAAGAGGGGGCTGCTAAGAAAAGACAAGAGGAGGCACACATATTAGCCCAAGAAGTAGAAGAGTGGTTGAGAGTAGAAGAAGAATAAAAAAGAAAAGCAATGGAAGAGTCCGAGAAAAGAACAGAAGAAGCAGAGAGAAGAAAAGAAGAAGAAGAAGCAGATAAAAGAAAAGAAAAGAAGAAGTTCAGAGAAAGCAGAAAGAAAATGAGAGGTCAATATTAGAAGCAGCTGATAAAGAAAAGGAGCATGTAAAAAAAGCATCTGAGGAGTTACGACAAAAGACATAAGAGGAGCAGGACTATGCAAATCAAGAGCAAACTCAGTGTTATGTTGATCCAGTAGAACCCTCTGTTCCATCCTGTAGCATAGCGGGAGGAAATCCAGTTTCAGCATCAGGAATATAATTAATCCCTTTTACTCCAACAAAAGAAGATGAAGTGCTTGATCTGAATACTATTTTCTACGACAAAGTTAAAAATAGAATTGTTAAGAGAACGGAGAAAAAAGTGAACACTGGAGGAAAGAAGGGAGTTATGGTGATTGAAAAGGCAGTGGCTCACAGTACTGATAAAGATCCGAGATTAATGGCAAGGGATGGTGTAGCCACAACCCCAGCTACCGAAGACAATGTTGATAAGATAATGACGGATTTGGAACAAACTCATAAGAAGATTGCTCAATTGAAAGAAACACTGAAATGGGAAAGAGATGAAAGTCAAAGTCTAAAGATAAAGTACGAAGACATGATTAGTGAGATTGAGGAGTCCAAGGCGGAGTGCCAAACCTTACATTCAGACAAATATGCTTTGGTATTATCAGCAAGAAATATTGAAAGAGAGTCTAAGGCCACCTTGTCAGAGTTTGAAAGACTTCAGAAAATACATCAGATCTTAGAAGCAGAATGAGATAGCTTGAAATCGTCAATTGAAGAATTGAGTAAAGACAAAGGAAGTCTAGAAAATAAAGTGGCAGAACTAGAGATGCAAAAGACTACTGCTGAGGGGAAAGCCAAGCATTATGAAACTCAAGTAGTAGCATTAGAGACCCAAAAAGCTTCACTGGAAGTTTCATTAAAAACATCTAATGAATATAAAACATATATTGATCCATTGAAGAAGCATGCTCTCACACTTAGAAGTAAAATTCAATAGATGCAGCTTCAAATGGCAGAGGAGATGTTGAAATTTCAGCAAGTAGAGACAAGACTGGAAGAAATTGTGAGTACAGCTTCTTACTTTTTAGACAGGACCCAGGATATCCTGGAAATTCTACAAGGATGTTTGACTTGGTTGGAAACAACCAGGGAACCTCCAGCTGATGCACCCATCAAGGACGTAGAGGCAATGAAGCTGTAGTATGAACTAATTGAATTCGGGAGTAAAGCAGCAGAGGAATTGGTAAAGGCAATCTGGAGGACAAAAGGTGTTTGTGCATAATTCTACAAAAAATTTCTCATAACTTACAATCGTTGTCAAACATCTGATAAGAGAAGCTTAGAATAATTTCCTAATCATGAAGGATTTTTGAATCAATTGCAGGTAAGATGGCAAGGGGATGAACAAGGTATTCAACTAGTCAAAGGTTTGGATGAGAAGGTGCTGAAAAGTGCAATAGCACAGGCAGCAGTGAGCAGTCATTTAATGAAAGATCAACTTCATTTGAATCCAGCCAGAGTGGCAAATATAAAATCTCAAGTCGCTAAGCATGAGATCACTATGAGATTCCTAGATCCCTCTAGTTTCGAGACTATAGCAACAGATGCAAATATTTGGAAGAAATTCATAAATGATCTGGCTGGGCCCACTTAGTTGGCCTATTCAAACGATTGATAAATTATGTAATATTTTGTATTTATCCTTTTTTCTAAATGCATGCACTAGAAGACAATTTTTTGTAAAGGAAGAGTTAAGGGGAGCCCAAAGGGATAAGGGGGAAACTCAAAGGTTTTTGTTTGTATAAATAGAGGTGAAATAGATGTAGAGGGAGGACCTTTTATCATGCTATCTTTCTGAAATGTTATTGTAAGAAGAACTACTTACTCTTATAATAAAGAAGATATATTTTCTGTTGGAGAAGGCACTGTGGAGTCTGAAATGATTGCCATAGATTGGTTGAATGTGAACTACTTTTGTTTCATCTCTTTCTATGAACTGTGAGATCGTTCTAACTTACGAATTATTTCATGTTTATTTCTGTGAAACTTCCGTAGTATATTTCAGTAATGAATGTTTTAATTGACAATGAGCTATCTCTTTGTTTATCTTTCTACTTATATTCATGTATTCTAAAATATGAACAGCTATCTGTAATATTCTAAATGCATGTTTTACAGTACATTACTCATCATTAATTACAAAATTTCTCCCTAGGGATAGGTTAGATAGAATTAGTTAGCATTAGCATAAATTGTTCTTTGTTTATGATTTAGAAGCCAAAGAGGTAAGACAAGAGGTAAGAACCTCCGCATCACATAGTGACACTCTTCATTATCTCTATCGATTACACTTAATTAGGCACTTGCATATCATACATAAACATAAAAATTAAAAAAAATAAACTTAAACGGTGGATCGGGCTGCAGCTGGTAAATCAAGATTTAACCGTTACTTGACCTATGGTAGCCGGACTGCAAACTGGCCAGATTCCCCATACCAAACAATAACAATCTAATTGGGAACGCTTATTGGGGAGAATCCATATTATTGTTTCCTGGGATTTTCTAGGCCCCAATAGGACCCAATCATCTGGTGATACATCGTAGCATCAACCGACTCTGATGAAGCATCACTCAATAGCTTCAGGTTCGATGCCATAGGTGTGGTCATTGCCTTGTAGTCCATCATCCCGAATATTTTTTAGGATCTCTACTGTATACTTCCCTTGTCCCAGGGAGATTCCATCTTCATTCTGTCACACCTCCATGCCTAGAAAGTAGTGCATCATGCCTAAGTCTTTCATCTCGAACTTGACAACAAGCTTCCTCTTCATATCAACAATCAACCTATCCTCACCTGTTATGAACACATCATCTACATATAGTAGGAGTATCATTGGGTTCCCTTCTTCAACCTTGTAGTAAAGGTTGGAATCTTCTTTACTCTTGGTAAAGCCCAAACTAGTCAGGAAGCTATCAATTCTGTCGTACCATGTCCTGGGTGCCTATTTCAAACCGTACAAGGATTTCTTCAATTTACACACATGAGTTTCCCTGTCATGTGTCTCAAAACTGAGTGGATGCTCCACATACACTTCCTCTTCTACTACACAATTCAAGAA
>LPNX010450148.1:51932-153329 GCA_001517045.1 Pseudotsuga menziesii | reverse complement strand
TATTGAAATTCTATTGGTTCTTGAATTCCAACTCACAAAAGCTTATTTTGGCACGTTTTCTTATAAGGCCCATTTTAGACCCCAAATTTCCTCTAATGATTGACATCCATCTGGTGTATGTTGCATTTCATCACTACAATCAAAGCAAGTACTGATCTAATGGAACTGTATCTGGATATAGGTGCAAAAGTCTCTTCATAATCTATTCCTTCTTTCTGGGAGAAGCCACGAGCCACAAATCTTGATTTATATTTCTATATGTTGCCATCTGCAACATGCTTGATCTTGTAGATCCACTTGAAAGTCACAACAGACTTCCCTTCTAGTCTTGGGACAACATCCCAGACATCATTCTTCATGATTGATGGGTACTCCTTGATCATAGCATCCTTCCATTTTTTATTTTCTGCCACTTCCTCATAGTTGGAAGGTTATTTATCAATGATGTCACATAATAGGGCTACATATCCGGAGTAGGACCTAGTTCTCTTCCTCTCTCTGTGCATTTCTTCTGTAGCCCCATATCTTTCTACAACTTGGACAGCCTCTCGTACCCATGAAGGTTTCCTCTTGTGAGGATTATTCTCTTGGGGTGGATCTACAGGTTCCTGGGGTTCTTCTATTTCTTAATCTTCTTCTTGAGTTGCATCGTTCGTAGTTGTATCTTGAATCCTGGTTACTTCTATTTCTTCAGGGTCTTCAGCAGGTCTTTTTCTGGTTTTGATGTAAGCTGAGTCTTCGTCAAATGTTACATCCCTGCTGATGTCGATCTTCTTGAATCTTGGGAAGTATATTCTGTAAGCCTTTGAGCTTTCACTGTATCCCACAAATATACCCTTCTTCCATGAAGGGTGTAACTTTGTCCTCTTTTCTTTTGGAATGTGTATGTACAATGGACAACCAAATATTCTGAGATGACTGTTTTTTGGTTTCTTGCCGAAGAAGAATTCTTCGAGTGTCTTGTTCTTGAGTATTCTATATGGAGTACAGTTCTGTACATACACAACTGTTCTAGCAGCTTCTGCCCATAGATGCATGGGAATATCTTGATCATGAAGCAATTCCTTTGCAGCTTCCATAATCGTTCTATTCTTCCTTTCTGCAAACCCAGTATATAGTGGATTATATGGAGTGATCAACTCCCTCTTAATCCCTGAATCTCTGCATAATTCTTTGAATTCATTTGATGTGAATTCTCTTCCATTGTCTGATTGAAAGGTCTTGATTTTCTTTTCTGTGTGATTCTCGATCGAGGCTTTGAACTCTTTGAACTTGCTGAATACTTCATCTTTGTTTTTCAAAAAGTATATCCATGTCTTCCTAGAAAAATCATCAATGAAAGAAACATAGCATACATACCGACTCAATGAACTAGATGACATCGGACCGCATACATCGTAGTCGATAATTTCCAAGATTCCTTTTGCCTTGTTCTCGCTACTTGGAAAATTCTTCTTTGTGTTCTTTCCTTTCACACATCCTTTGTAGACACCGTCATGGTTTTCCTGTATTTTTGGAAGACCTTCAACAACTTTGCTTGCAAGTGGTAGTGCTCTATAGTGCACATGTGCAAGCCTTCTATGCCAAAGTTCATTTGTCTCTACTGAGTCATGGACCAAGGATTGTTCTGGTTGGCCCTTTATCTTGTATAATCCTCCCTCTTGCTCCCCAATCACAACTACATCATCTATGGTATTTCCCTTTGGCCACATAAGAACTTGGCCATCTACAAATGCAACCCTCGTGCCTTTTGCATCCAATGCATAGATGGAGAGGAGGTTCTTCTTTAGTCCAGGTACAAACAAGACATCCTTCATTTTCATAGAATTTCTAGAGTCTAACTTGTAGGAGGATTCACCGCTACCTTTTATTGGATATTGGTAGTCATCCCCATGTTTCACCTTGTGGGGTGACTCATGTTCTGATAATTTCACAAAAGATTCCTTAAATCCCATGATGTGCTTGGAAGCCCCACTGTCTATAAGCCAATCATTTCTTCCATGTGTGATAGTTCCTGTGAGAGCAGAAATCAAAACATATCTTCATCACTTGAGAAATCACTTTCTTGTTTGATTCTCTTTATGGAAGGTGTTAACACTTCATTTTTTAACAGTTGATCTAAGGGCCCGACGGGAGTTCGATGAGGGTCCCATTCCCTCAAAATTCATGTGAAAAACCATTCAAAAAATAAAAACAGCAGGTGTGCTGAAGGCATTGAGAGGGACTCGAAATCGAGGGTTGAGATTGATCGAAAGTGGATCAATGGCTCCCAACCATTTCGCGCGAGCAAACACGCTTGACCAGAGCCTCCTTTCTTGATTGCTAAATGTGTTAAAGGTTGAAAACGTTCTACAGTCGAGATGAGGTTTGACTCATATCTATAGCCTTGATCAATTTCACAAGCCATACATACACGGGCGAAAACCGCGATTTCAAATTGCGAAGGAGGGTTAGCTGTCACGAAGATCAACGACCGCGATAGGATTGGAGAGAAATCTATGGCCATGGTTTATTTTGCAGTGCATACTATCTCGATGAATATCAAAAGATTCTCATTGTGAAAGATAGTGGGCCCCCTTAGATCTACGGCTGTATGAAGAATCGGCCACAATCGACAGTTGAAAACATGTCATGATCCTAAACTGCTTGCGATGCTTGAAGGAATGGAACGTGGACAACAAAAATGAAATATTCCCCAAATCGGACAGTTGAGGTGGCTCCCAGGGTACGTGATTTCACATCCAGCATGGAGATGACAGTGGAGAAGGCGTTCACACGTGTAATCTTCATCCCATTGCAAATTGGTCGATTCCTCCGACGCCATTCGGGATAATCCTGAGATGGAAGTCTTGTCCAGCGATGCCAATTTCCTCGGTTCGCAAGTGTGGCACGTGGTTCACTTTGAAAGGAACTGTGCGAAAGATATAGGTTTGATTCGTTGAGATGATAGACTTAGCATTTACACGAGGCTGAGGGATGCAACAAACTAAAACAGCCCGACACCACCGTCAAGGTAATTGAAAATGCAAGAGATGGTCAAATCCGTAGCCCTCAGAACCAGCCTGGCAGCCATGCGGGAGTGGCTTGGAATCTGAGCCATACCAGATAATATGATTAAAACATCAGGAGGAAATATCACCACCCTGGAATCACACATATTGCCATCGTAGCTACTCTAAGGGTATAGCCCTTCCTGAGCCATCTCTGCTCACACTATATAACACCATCTTCTGAAGATCTTTGAGGCATGGAACTGTGTAGATGATAAGAGATATATGATTGAATTATGAAAAGTGTCGAAGTTTTTCATAGACAACCATGACTGTATGGTTTGAGAAATTAGTTCGACAAGGGGTACTCTTGGTAGGAAAACATGAATCTATGTTCTGGTTATCCACACCAGAAAATTGCCAACCATCGAGGCATATATGTGACACACCAAGGGGGATTCAACCGCTTCTACACAACCTGGTCTCTGGATGTGTAGTGCATGGGTTTTGACATCACAGCAATGTCCCTCCGATGCTCCTGGCTGTAGTCATGACCTCCGAAGTCCTAGCTCACATTAGTGGCAGAACTGTTGGAGCAAATGCTCAAACTGGGACTAGGCGGGCCCGAGCCTTCGACGCCACCCTCAGGATCTCCACTTGGTTGTTTGGTCGTGGGCGAGGAGAAGGTCAAGCGCACACCCAGCTGCATGGCTTGTGGGAAAACCCTCCTTGTAGGAGGAAGAGAGTAGTACAAGGATGATAAGCTTCTTAAGTCGTTTATCATCACAAAGTGCATGACCACCTTCTTCCCAGCTTCCTCCTATAACAGTGTTACCCGATGAGGGATGGGTCAAAAAAAGTAATCGGGCAATGGATTTGGGTCTTCTTGTTGACCTTTGAGTGACATACGCCGACTACACAAGGAGACCCAAAATATGTCCGAAGCAGCTTGTGGGAGAAATTAACCACCAGCATGCCACGAGGAAATCACTTTCACGAAGCAGGATGGTAGAGGGCTCTGTGCTGTCAGTCTGCTTCATCATGCGCCATATCTCCATGATGTTGTTTATATTTGTAGAATGTGGCAATAGTTCCACTCACTATGTTGTTAACGCATGATAGTGACTTGTAACACTTTTCTGTTCGGTAGTCTCAGCATTAGAATAGTATAAATACACTCCCGATAGAGGGAGGAAGGAGTTAGTTGATTGAATTGGGTAACATTCTAGGGCTAAGGCTCTCCATTGTAAATAAGTTTGATGCCTATGTTATGAATGAAAGTGCAGAGAAAGAGTTGTTTATCATAGCAAAAATTCATGTGTCATTGCTTTTCCCAATATGTATCTTCTTTTATGTGCAATGTGTTTCCTATTTTCACTCCAATCTGTTAATTGATTTTCATGTCTGCAACTTAGGGTATAGTAGTTAGGAATTCATACTTGTTATGCTTCGGCTATTGTTCCAGACATTTATCAGTTATTCTTCTAAAGTTGCATGGAATTCATCTCGCTGGTGATCCACGCGATGGACTGTTCTCTCTCTCGTCCTCCAACCACCCGCTAAAAATATCCTGATTGGGAGATCAACGGCTACATTGCTTCTGTTTGCTGCCCGATGTCTTCCTTTTCTCTTGCAAGCGTTCATTATGCAGGTTCTCGACTCCATTGCCAATGGTTCCTGCCCCAATAATCCCACCTTGCATCTCACCCTTACACACTTTGTTCCATTCAGGATCCTGGCCCCCTAATCATGCCTATTGAAAATACTATGCGAAGTAGACTTTAGTGACACACGAGATTGAAAATATTATGCAGAGTAGACTCCGATGACAAACAAGAGATCCCTCTCTGACTTCGCAGGGCCATAGGTGCAGTCTAAAGCGGTTTTTCTGTTACCCGGGAGCGGGCTTTCCACAACCTTTGGGCTCAATTCCGATGCTAACAAACTGGCACCATTGCTGGGGATGAGATTGAATATCATCCCTGGGAAGAACGACAAAGATTCAAAGGATAAAGAGTTTCTGTGGGTAAATAGAGATTCTTACATGTGAAAAAGGTTGTATCATTTTCCTTGGTGACTCCACTAAAGGA
This sequence comes from Pseudotsuga menziesii, assembly GCA_001517045.1. Lineage (NCBI taxonomy): Eukaryota > Viridiplantae > Streptophyta > Pinopsida > Pinales > Pinaceae > Pseudotsuga > Pseudotsuga menziesii. Next base: position 148,249 of record LPNX010450148.1, on the reverse strand, counting down.
TTCTGGAAGGTGACTCCACTGAGGAGACCGATGGTCAGAAAGAAAGAGACGGGGAGAGGTCTCAAATCTTCCCTGGATTTGAACGAAAGGTTTGGATCTGACTATTGATGGTGAAAAATGGTTAGACATCAAGAAGTTCATGCCTCTTTTCACCTAGTGACTCCATCTGCGAAGGATCCATTCTTCATAATGTTCTATTGCAGCTCCACTATCAAACTGGGTTGCAAAGTTTGAGGAGCTGATTCAGTTTCTACATCATCAAGATGACTTCTTGGGCTGCAAGGTATGCTCCTATGAATCTTGCTGCCATTCCTGGTTATCCCAATAAAATACCTTCGGTAAATTGGCAAACATATCTTCCAAGATTCAATGATGAAAAGGGCGGTGGTGCTGCCATTCATTTATTTAGATTTCATAAGCATATACGTAAGCTGGGAGTGGGATGGCATGAAGATTCTTTAATGAAACTATTCATGTTTAGTTTATAAGTATATGCAAGGTCTTGGTATGAGGGATTGCCAGCAGGGATTTTATCCTCCCTTAAAGACTTTCATACCATATTTCATGAACATTTCAAAATGCATTATCCTTCTTTGTTTCTACTTCAAGATTGTTGCACACATGATAGAGAGTTCATTGAAAATGTGAAAGATGAGTGTGGTGATGATTGGTATTTAGATGAAGAGGTGTTAGATATATTTCATCAATATTCATCTCAAAAAGAAAGACAAACCAATTGCTATGATATTCAAGAAATTTCCCAGCAGTTAGTATTGTCTTCCTTGACTGAAGTTGACGTAGACCAAAGCTCAGATTCAACCGGTTATATCTCTCTTCCTGAAACTGATGATGATTTGCAGCATTCTTGCTATTCTCTATGTGTCCAAGAGGGGGGTTGTGACTGTCAATCAGATATTTCCTCATATTATTCAACTTCTGAATTTTTGTTACAAGAAGAGGCCTCCCCTTTCGAATCAGAAAATTCCTTTTCACAACAGCAATCTCTTGAAAGTTATAATGCTTGTGTGATTGATTACACAGAAGATGATAATTCTGGAAAATCTCGGTCTTGCAGTCCCTCCACATGCTCGTTTTCTGAAAATGAAAATAAAGAGAAATCAGATTTTGAAATAGTGATTGAAGGAAGACCTCTGCATGTTGATCAAATTCATATTTCACCTAAAGATTTACATGACTATATGAAGATCTCCTTGCTTGAAGAAGAGGATCATCCTAGTGATTTGAAAGGAGATGGGTGTACTGATTTGTTTTCCGAAGAGTGCAATCATCCTGTCACAATTTCTATTAGTGAACAAAATTTCATTGCAATCCAAGATCAAAAGTATGAAAACATAGTGGAAACTGAACATGTTGAAGATGACTGTTTGCCGTTGTGTTTTCCTTCATTTGAGTGGTTAAAAAAGGGACTTAAAGTTTCTGATCACAAACAGAAATTTGATATTGTAGATAAATGTATAAATTTTCTTGGAATGGGTGATGGGTGAGAAGGGTAGTTATGTAATCAATCCCAGCCTTTAGAAAAACCAGCAGTATGCCATGAAGAATTGAATAACAAAGGAGAAGATAGGGTTTCTCAAATGGATGTTTCTTTTTGTTTCTCAAATTCAGAATTTTTTTGTCGAAAAGAAGTATGTTTGTTTGATCATGTTGAGGAACAAAGTGGTATTTCTTTTGAAACTCATGAAAATAATGAAGTTGTAAAATCAGAAATTTTAGATGAAGTTGTGGATGTCTCACCTGGAAATTGTCACGTGTTTTCCTTGCATGGTTCTTTTGAATATCAGTTTGACAGCGTGCAAGGGAATTTACAGTTGGGACAGACTTCTCATGGTAAGCAAATGACAATTTTTTTTGAAGGCTATCATGTTTTTTATGATCCAGTGGAAGAGTACATGGATAATCTTGGTAGTGGTAATGGTTGGTTATATCTCTACTTTAAAGATCAATTTCTTTATTATAACTTTGTGCCATTAGGTCCTTCAGTGCTATTTTTTATTAAGCATGAAGAGAAAGTTGGTTTATGGGATCATTTGCTTGAGTGGCTTCATTGGAAGTTGGAAGTTACTTGATTGAGCGTTGATGCTTAGTAAGTAGGGTAGGTAAGTAAAGATGAATAAGCTCAACATGGTGAGCATTACATTCAGCAGCTTTCAATTTGTTTTCAGTTTCAGTTTTGATTTCAGTTTCGGTTTTTAAGTTCAGGTTTGCAGTTACAGCTGTCTTTAGTTTTCAGAATATGGACAGGTGACAGGTTACAAGTTGAAAGAGTGGGATTTTTGTTTGCAAAATGGTTTCAATTGATGGTTTAGTTCAGAACGGGTAGAGGATCTCAGAAAAATTTGGGAGCCACCCAATGGATTTGGCACATCGTCTATGGGGGTTCTTTGCTACCTCACTGGGAGGATAGCATCCCTCGTGGAGCCAGTTGTTAACACTCCATTTTTTAACAATTGATTTGAGGGCCAACAGTTGATCTAAGGGCCTAACGGGAGTTTGATGAGGGTCCCATTGCCTTGAACTTCATGTGAACACCCATTCAAAGAAGAAAAATGACAGGTGTGCTGAAGGCATTGAGCAGGACTCGAAACTGAGGGTTGAGATTGATCGGAGGTGAATCAATGGCTCCCAACCATTTCGCACAAGTGGACACGCTTGACCAAAGCCTCCTTTCCTAATTGTGAAATGTATTAAAGGTCGGAAACGTTCTACAGTTGAGATGAGGTCTGAGTCATATCTACAGCCTCGATCAATTTCACAAGCCATACATGCACGGGTGAAAACTGCAATTTCAAATCGCGAAGGAGGGGTAGCTGTCGCGAAGATCAACGGTCACGATAGGATTGGAGAGAAATTTATGGCCACGGTTTATTTCACAGTGCGGACTAGCCCGATGAATATCAAAAGCTTCTCATTGTGAAATATAGTGGGCCCCCTCAGATATATGACTGTATGAAGAATCGGTCATGATTGATGGTTGAAAACATGTCATGATCCTGAACTGACCACGATGCTCGAAGGAATGGAACGTGGACGGTGGAAATGAAAGATTCCCTAAATCGGATGGTTGAGGTGGCTCCGAGGGTACGTGATTTAACATCCAGTACAAAGATGACAATAGAGAAGGCGCTCATGCATGTAATATTCCCCTCATTGCAAATTGGTCGATTCCTCCGACACCATTCAAGATAAGCCTAAGATGGAAGTCTTGTCCAGCGATGCTAATTTCCTTGGTTCGCAAGTGTGGCATGTGGTTCACTTCAAAAGGAACCGTGTGAAATATAGAGGTTTTATTCATTAAGACGATAGACTTAGCAATTACATGAGGATGAGGGATGCGATGAACTAAAACAGCCCGATGCCACCGTCAAGGTAATTGAAAAGGCAAGAGATGGTCAAATCCGTGGCCCTCGGAACCAACCTGGCAGCCATGTGGGAGTGGCTTGGAATATTAGCCATACTAGATAATATGATTAAAACATCAGGAGGAAAGATCACCACCCTGAAATCACACATACCTCCATCGTAGCTACTCTAAGGGTATAGCCCTTCCTGAGCCGTCTCTACTCACACTAAATAACACCATCTTCCAAAGAACTTTGAGGCATGGAAATGTGTAGATGATAAGAGATATATGATTGAATTACGCAAAGTGTCGAAGTATTTCATAGAAAACCATGACTGTGTGCTTCGAAAAATTAGTTTGACAATGGGTACTCTTGGTAGGCAAACATGAATCTGTGTTCTGGTTATCCACACCAGAAAATCACCAACCACCAGCGCACAGATGTGAAACACTAAGGGGGATTCACCCACTTCTACACAACCCGGTCTCTGGATGTGCAGTGCATGGGTTTTGACATCCCAGCGATGCCCCCATCTATAGTCACGACCTTCGAAGTCCTAGCTCACATTGGTGGTAGAACTGTTGGAGAAAATGCTCGAACTAGGACCAAGCGAGCCCAGAGCCTTCGACGCCACCCTTAGGATCTCCACTTGGATATTTAGTCATGGGCAAGGAGAAGATCAAGCACACACCTAGCTGCATGGCTTGTGGGAAAACCCTCCTCATAGGAGGAAGAGAGCAGTACAAGGATGATAAGCTTCTTAATTCATTTATCATCACCAAGTGCATGACCACCTTCTTCCCTGCTTCCTCCTATAACAGTGTTACTCGACGAGGGAGGGGTCACAAAAAGTTGTTGGGCAATGGATTTAGGTCTTCTTGTTAACCTTTGAGTGACATACACTGACTGGACAAGGAGACCCAAAATATGTCTGAAGTAGCCTGTGGGGGAAATTAACCGCCAGCATGCCATGAGGAAATCACTTTCATGAAGCAGAATGGTAGAGGGCTCTATGCTGTGAGTCTGCTTCATCACGTGCCATATATCCATGATGTTGTTTATATTTGTAGAACGTGGCGATAGTTCCACTCACTATGCTGTTAATGCATGATAGTGACTTGTAACATTTTTCTGTTCGATAGTCTCAGCATTAGAATAGTATAAATACACTCCCGATAGAGGGAGGAAGGAGTTAGTTGATTGAATTGGGAAACATTCTAGGGCTGAGGCTCTCCATTGTAAATAAGTTTGATGCATGTATTATGAATGAAAGTGCAGAGAAAGAGCTGTTTATCATAGTAGAGATTCATGTGTCATTGCTTTTCCCAATATGTATCTTCTTTTACATGCAATGTGTTTCCTATTTTCACTCCAGTCTGTTAATTGCTTTTCATGTCTACAACTTAGGGTATAGTAGTTAGGAATTCATACTTGTTATGCTCCAGCTGCTATTCCAAACATTTATCAATTGTTCTTCTAAAGTCACGTGGAATTCATCTTGCTGGTGCTCCACACGATGGACTGTTCTCTCTCTCGTGCTCCAACCGCCCGCTAAAAATCTCCTAATTGGGAGATCAATGGCTACCTTGCCTCTGTTTGCTACCTGATGTCTTCCTTTTCTCGTGCAAGCATTTTTTATGCAGGTTTTAGACTCCATTTCCAATGGTTCCCACCCCGATAATCCCACCTTGCATCTCACCCTTACCCACTTTGTTCCATTCAAGATCCTGGCCCCCTGATCATGCCTATTGAAAATCCTATACGGAGTAGACTTTGGTGACACATGAGATTGAAAATATTATGCGGAGTAGACTCCGGTGACAAATGAGAGATCCCTCTCTGACTGCGTAGGGCCGGAGGCGTAGTCTAAAGCGGTTTTGCTGTTACCCGGGAGCGGGCCTTCCACAACCTTTGGGCTCAATTCCAGTGCTAATAGAAGGTTCATCATCCTCTGCAGTATGAGCATGATGTCTTCTCTTGTTTCCCTTCTGCTTTTGAGATCCACCTTTGTTTCTGGGACAAAATATGGAGATGTGTTGTAACTCATCGCATGTAAAGCATCAGATACTAGAGAGATCTCTTCTAGGGTTATTCTGATGTGAATGCTTATCTCTGTGATGATGATGGTCTCTTTTGTTTTTCTTGGTGTGTACTGTGAGAGCTTGATCTTCATTTCCCATATTTTCTTCTCAAGCTACTATTCGAGCTTCTTCCTCAGATCATTCCTCCCACAGCCTACTAATGGTGACTAGCTTTCTTCTAGCACAAATCCCTTGAACGAAAAAGTCCCATGACCTAGGGAGACCATTCAAGGTGGTCATCACAATTTCTGCATTCTCCACTTCTTCATCCACTACTTCAAGTTGTCTTTTGATCTGGGAGACCCTTGTAAATTATGATTGTATGGTATCCACATTCTGGATCTTCACATTCTTTAATTGGTTCCTCAAAGTCATCTTTCGATTTATGTTCTTTCCTTTAGATAGCTTGGTCAAGGCTTCAAAAATCTCTTTAGGTGTCTTTAGGGAGGACACCTGTGGTATAAGGTGATCCTTGATTGAATCAACAATAATCCTCTTGGCCTTGATCAAGTTCTTCTTGTGTAAGACCTTAGCCTCATATCCCTCTAGAACTAGAACCTCTTCACTGATGTAGGAGTCTAATTCATTTTCTTCAAGAACTAGGGAGATCATATACTTCCAGGCTCGGAAGTTATCAGCTCCCTCAATATTTTCATCAAGCTTGGTGTGATGAGACATCTTTAACTGAGAACCTCAAATGGAAATACAAAAGATTTATATCTTACCAATTTGAGAAGCTGAAACTGGATCTGGAGCTGATCTTCTGCAGTGTTGGTTTTCTAGTTCTATGGAAAATTAGGTTTTGAATTTCCTGGAGTTCTACCCTACCAAAAACCTCTATTTTTGTCTCTAAACTTTGATTTTGATGAGGAGATCAATCCTAGCCTGGTCTCACTCAAAAATTCCTCTTCATTGAAAGCCCTAATTTCTCGATGTAGTGGTAGGTCAAAAACTGAAAGTGCTCAGAATCAGATTCTGCTTCAACATAAATATGCACCCTTCAATGGAGAGTCAACCTAGTCTCCTTTTGCTAATGGATTGTGGAGAGAGACCCAAAAAGTAAGAATCCATAGCTTCCTCAACTGCACAGTGTCTTCTTCTCAGGTTAGCTCTGATACCATGTTAGTTTTTTATCAATTAGACAATATGATGTTAGGATCTTATCTGAGAGAATACCATGCACAAAAATCAATCACAAGAGACAATAGACACAAAGATTCATCCTCGGGGAAACCATAAAGGAAAAACCTCGCAACTTCCTTAGAGATAGAATGAGCACCAATGGCAGCAGTAAAACCCAAAGACAGAAAAATGATCTCCAACAGCTGTCCTCTCTCTCACCTATGCGCTATAGTTGGGTGAGTGTGTGTGATAAATAGAGAGGTTCACTCTACATTTATACTAGTTTCTGACTTGACAATAACTTACCAGGTCCAACTTCTCTAAGAGAGTCTAATAACCCTAGTGGGACTTTACCCCCGACTTACAAAGGAGGGTTAATATCTATGACTTTACATGACTTGATTACATTAATGAATCTCCCAATAGGAACATTGGGGAACAATGAAATACAATATATGAAATATACAAGTTAATACATTCCAAATTTACAAATACATCAACACAGATAAGGGTAATGGATTGCACTATGTATCAAATGAATTTTCTCCCACCATTTTTGTTATTGATACAAGTGATATTGCATCTAACATAAGGGATACATAACACATTTTTTTTTACAGAAACTGGAAAAGATTGTATTTAGTAAAAAATTTGTGCACAACCATTCATTACATTTCCAAAAAAGGAGAAGTATGTATTTCATGGATATTTGAGCAAAGAAGACAACAACTGTATCTAAATTTATTTTTCTAAAACCCTTAATATGCTTCCTAGAAGTAACCATAACATAGGAAGGATAAACCCTAACGAATTGCTCGTTCAACAAGATACAAAAAATCATTTAACAGGATTGAATGAGTGAGAAATATGCTGCGGATTCTTGCCTACAAGGACAAAGGCAGGCTAAGCGACTAAAGCTTATTCCATAGGGAAGTATCCATCATCTGGAGACTCCTAGTAGTGGATGCACTGAGACATTTTGTCCATATCCAACACTTATTTCTTGATGGTGACTATTGTTCCCATGAGCTCCCTCAAATCCATTTCAAGGTCATCAATCCTAGAATCTTGGAAACCAATTTGGTTGGAGATATACCGGATGTCTGCGGTGGTTTCTCTACTCTCCTTCCCACTCTAATAATGTCAAACACCCTACGTAAATGCATTTTTAGGTATTCTATGCCGAAATTCATGCTAGAGAAACCAACGACCAAACCCTCCTTTATATCCTTCACCATCGACTATGAGGAATCACCTATGGACCAGTGAGGAAATTATTCAAACAAGCCTTGCAAATCCCAATACGCCTCACCTTCCTATCCCTCTCACATGTTGGTAAACAATGGACAAGGGTTTTTAGAGCCTCTCTGTTTAACCTTCAACTCCTCCATTTCACTTGTGCAAATACCACCCTCGAGGTCCCAATGTACAATAAAAATTAAATCCCCTTCAATGCAAACTATCGAGTGGTGCATGCACCTTACATGCTCATGCCCACACATCCCTTTAAGCCACGTGAGCCCAAATTTTGATTTCAATATTAGATTATTTCTTTAATCTAGCTTAATCTGGTTAAGGAACGTGTTTGTGCTTCCTCTCTTGATTAGCATAAACCATCTCCCCTTAGTTGTCCCTTGCTCCTTGATTAGATAGCTTGTCGGCAAGGTCATTATTCACTCGAAGGATGTGGAAGACTAGGACTTGTTTGGGTTTTTTGAGGTGGAAAATCCTATCATAAAATATTTTTCATTTGGCGGTGCCCTTTTCATAACCATATCTCATCTTTTGAATAAACTTCCTTGAATCGCCAAAAACCATTATCCTTGGAGTGGTTTTTCTCGAAATTAATTCGAGACTGTGATAAAGCGACAACCATTCAACTTCATTATTGGATTTGATTCCAAGATCCCATGCGTAAAATTTAACCATTTTTCCTCCAAGATAAAACAATATCCCCCCCAAGGGTTACATAACACATTACCTTGGATGGCACTAATTGATTGGGATATTTTTCCAACTTAGAGTATCATTAGAGGAATTTTGGGGTCTCAAATGGTCCCTCTAAACAAAATATTTTTGCATAAATAAAGAATAGCATATCAGTTTAATTTTATACACAAGGGATTAGTAAAGGGAAACAACATAAAGTAGGTATAACAACAAGTAGAGATGACATATGCAACTAACACAATAGTTATGTAGAAAAGTTATTTTTGTTAGCATAAGAACTACAATGTATAGTAAAGCTACAAAAGACAATAGATTGGCTTTTAATGAATGCTTGTTATGAACTTAACATACAATAAAGCATGATATATATAAATACACATAATGTGCACGAAATATGCATGCAGAACATAGCTTCCAAAAATAATTATTATGGTAATTACACAATAATTCCTTATACAATAGGAGAATAGCTCCAAAATAACTAAAATAAAAAAATGCATCCTTGTACCAGAAGTCAATGTGTATAATAATGTCTCTATCGACTTCTAGATTAGGCAACATTTTAAGGATCTCTAATTTTCTCAAAGTGTATAAACCTTGGTGAATCTTTTTTCGAAAAAAGGTAAAAAAATATCCCATGGGATAAATTTCGCCCCTAAAATTTTCCTCTCTCTAGGTATACTTTTTCTCAATGATTACTAATGTGAACCTACTACCAAGGAAATCTGTTATTTTCATATGCATTTGGCCACTTATATATTCCCATTAGCATCATAACATAATACCCACTTGTGAAAAGCATCATTCTCAATGATTTATAGTTAAGGGATTTTCATAAGACAAAATAGGGTAAACATGTCCATATGTAATTATCATTGATGCCAATCATTGATATTTCTATGTCATAAAGTTTTTTTTCCATTGTTCCCATGTTGTTGTAACTTTGGTGGTTTTTTTTGTAGTCAATGGTTTTTTATAAAATCCTTTATCAAAATTACTCCTCAACCTTTGTTTTCAATGATTTTTTGTTCTACCATATTGTTCCTACAAAGTTAGGATGGAATTACTTACTTTCTGATATTTATTATAGACTATCCTACTAATGAGGTTATCAATGTCCTAGCATTGAGGTTATAAGTATGGTTTTTTATTTGATACTTCTCCTTCGCTTTTAACCTTCCTTGCATCCATCATCCTTTCTAGTAGACTAAAAATCACAAATGATGTATTTTAGCTTCAAATGTATTTTCTTGAAAGAGAACGTTGCCAGATATTTTCATTGAGTTTTTCGATTTGGATTTTACCTTCTCTAGTTCACTCTCAGCTTCTTAAATTATCATATATGATGTAACTTACTGCAACTTCACTTATTTTTCCTTTTGAAGCTAAAGGGTGATGCTTATATGATGTGACATTCAAGGATTTTAGTTAATAAGGTTTTATAACTGGATGAAACCAAGTAATAGGATTTTCACATATATTTTGTCTCTCAATGCTAATGATGAATATAATCCATTCAAAATCAATTCCTTTTGGTGTTGATGCTTGATAGTTTGATGTCGTGTACTTTGTTCTCCCTTAATTATTCCATACATTATTATAACTTTATGCGAACATGTGCAAACAATCCTTGTCAAATTCACAAGCTTACCTACTAAAAGGGCACAATTAGACCTTTCTTCGTTGAAATGGAAATCCATCTAGTTATGGATGGGTTGTCATATTCTAGTTATGATGTTCTAATATCTATGGGATATGGTTATATTCTTGCATGTAGATTGTGAACTCATGCATGAGGGAATTAGTTGTAGCATGTGGAGTGTGAGTTATTTGTGAGTGTTATCTATTGTGCTTTTCTATCCCATTGTAATATAATCGTAGTTAAAGGAATATGGTTTTGAATGTTGTGGAATACCTTCTTTTTCCTTGGAAAAACATTCCTCAGGAAACTCCTGTGAACTTCTCCTCAATACAAGGATTGCACCTAGTGTAAAGAGGGTAGTTTCTAAGTTCCAAGTACCTTTCCCTAACGAAATCAAAGAGAGTCTAAGTCCTAAATCAAATTTAGGGGAGAGATCTCACCTCTAACACATGCCCAATTGATATAACCCTTGGGGTTGTGTTGTGGAATACCTAGATGTTGTATTATGAAAATTAATACAATGAAAAATATAGAGGCCTATCTCTAACTTAGGCTAGTTTTCTTGGTTACGAGTTTCTAGGGTAAATCTCTATGTATTGTGTGTGTGCCATTGTTGATAATTTTATTTTTCTTACAAATCCACATGCATTGATTCACTTGCAAAGGTTGAAAACACACATTTGGTATCAAAATGAGATTATTGGATTTAGGGGGATTCCTTTGTTGTTAGTATTTATCTCATTCTTGATAGAGCAAGTTTATCTTGGGTCTATTATAAACTTGGTTTCAATAAGGAATCTACAATGGTGATTATTGTTGAGAGAAAATGGTAAGTAGTTCCAAAATCGAGATTGAGAAATTTAATAGTTAGAGATTTAATCTATGGAAGTTCAATATGGAGGAAATTTTTGTAGACAAAGAATAATGGGATGTCGTTGTGTATCCTAGTACTACAACTATGATATGGAAACGATAGACTAGATGAAGTTGGACAGGAAGGAAAAGAGTGTGATCTAGAAGTTCCTTTCAAATTAATTGTTACTATATTCTTTAGGAGAAGGTACAAACAAGTGTTATGGGATAGGTTAGGGGATTTGTATCAGTATAAGTGCATAGTAAAAAAAAACTTCCTTTGAAATAAGTTATATCTCCTAAGGATGAATTATGATGACCATATGAAAAAACATATTAATGCATTTAAACTTATGACCAATCAGTTGTTGTCTGTTATCCTAATGTGTTAGCTCAAGTGGTTAAGTGTAGTGAATTACAAGCAAAAGGTCTTGGGTCAAATCCTTGAACTGGCTTCATTTGTGTGTAATGTACCCATCGTCTTTGTGTTATAATGCTCAACAAGTGGAGATGACTTTTAGAGTGTGTCCACCTGATTAGAGGGATTAATTAATTATTTAATGTCAGTTGGACAAAAATCAACACTGAAAAGTGACATTGAGTAATCAACTTATAAAGGGGGATTATAAAGCAACTTAGGGAAATATTATACGACTACTTCATAAAGTCCCTTTATAATTATTTGACGGGGTCCTAAAAGTGACTTTGGATTTATAAAACCACTTTAATTAAAGTTGAGCGAAAAAAGGTAAAAGTGGCGAGAAAAAGATAAAAGTGGCCAACAGGGGGGAAATGAGTTTAAAAGAGAAAATTAACCTCATTCACATTCATTCATGACTTATTTTCACAAAGTGATTTTAGATAGATATTGTGGCTTGTTTTCTTAGGATAGAAACCATAAAAGGAAAAATAGTTTCAATGGCGAGACATATCCACCCTAGCAATTCTAAAGGAGGAGACCTCTCAAATCTCTTCACTATACTTCATTATCAGAAAGGATTGTTCATTACTGAGGAGATTTGAACCCTTATTCATGGAGATTGTGGTCTTGTATGCATATCCAATAGGGTGCAACTATGTTTGAGGATTGTACAAGTTAAGAGGGAGGGATGCACTCCCACACAAATCCCATTTCCATTTATTGTAGCCATAATATTCCTTAAATACGTTATATAAATCCTAGGTAGGATATATTTCTTCATTGGAAATCAACACCACCATTATAACAAGTTGTATCAGTTGGAGGAGAGTGCTGGAAAATGTAGCAGCATTTGTTTGAGGAAAGAGGGATCGTATTGTCAAGTACAAGATATATTATTCAGCTAGAGCGCATGTGAGAGGTTGGGAAACTTGAATACATGTCGTACACCTCTATTGATGACCCATATTTTTCCTTGTCTCATTGTTGGCCTACTGCAAGTGGCTCTTGTTAGAAATAGGAGTTTTACATTTGCATATCATTGTTATTATAATTTTGTTATGTAATCTTGCGGTTTTAACTTTAATATAAGTTGCTCGACGTATTGAAATCCATAAATCCATTGGGATAAAAATATGTGTGTGTATTGTTGCCAAAAAACATCTTAAGAAACATAATAACAGTAGTATATAAACTATTAACCCTCGGCCAAGAATTGAATAGAAAACAAAGTTTTTTTCTATCTTAATACAATGTGGTGGTTAAGTGTTGGACAAAAGAATCAACCCAACGTATTCGCAAACTAGTTCATGACAACCGTGAAGTGGTTGCCATAGTGATATCATAACTATTTTACTAAGTAATTAACAAGTTTACAAACACCACTAAACTAGAAATTGTCACCTAAATGTGATTTCTATTTTTCTAAGGGTATGTCTAAGGTATTAGAAAATTTTTGACTTAGTGTTTAATGAAATACCAGAACTAGTTCCCTTAGACAGCTAGCAAAAATTTGGCTCATACTTGGTTGGGACCATTACATTGTGAATACTATGGGCCTCACTCGATGTCCTCATCGAGTTGGGTTGACAAAACTACACTAAATAGTTTACTACAAGTACCATCCTCAAAATGAAGGGAACTACTCAAAAGGTTTCTTATTTTCACGTCCCCATACCCCATAATGCAGATTATTAAAAAAAAAATCTTCAAGAGCACTTGTTCTCTTTTCAAACACCGGGCATGGACGCTAATTCAGACTTCCACATTCATTTCTGTGCTTAGGAACCCCTGCACATCACTATAACAGTCGTCCTTCCCTTGACAGATCCCTCCAGCGTCCGAGGATATCGAGTGAGGATCACATACACAAAGGTAGCCAATGTAGAGACCTCATGTCGAGATCTCCTTGCATGCTATTCATAACTCTTAACCACTCGAGCTAGTTCATTGGGATTCTAGTTTGGGTACACTTACCACATTTTCCATTAACATTTTGGGATTATTTGAGTGACTAAATTATCGAAAAAAACATAGGTAAACATATTCATAATGTGGATTTGAAGGGAAATCAGTGCACTTTAACAATACTATGCATGGAGGTATACTTGGAGAAGGGACTTCCCAAGGTTGTACAACTAAACTTGGATGGAACCCATACACATGGTTAAAAATAGAAGAATAAAGATGCCCATGTACCAATCCAACTAGAAAAGATCCCCTTCCACTTTAAAGTGATTTGGTCTTTACCAAGGAGGACAGAGAATTGAGAATATAGATGGGGAAATATCAACTGCTAGAGAGGAGGAAAATGGCCAAAGTGAGCACGAGGAAGTAGAATTTTCAACATGGATGAGGAGGGACATCAACATACTATACTAAAGGATCCCATAAATTAGAAATGACCCTCTGAAATAGGGAGAAACAAAATGCATACAAAGAGTAAGGGTGAACCCAATAAATCATATATTGGAGTCATAATACTCGCTACCTCTCTCATTTCCCAAACACTCATAAGAGGTATAAATAAAAAAAGGAGATTCAAGAAAGAGAAGCAAACTAGAACAAAATGATGGGATCTCAATCCTTGTTTGCAAAATATCATTGTAATCTAGGACTTTCAATCAAATAATATATATTTTTCAGATAAAATTTACTTTATAAGCAAATTGTAAAATAATACACAAGTTTTCAAAATAACAAGGATAAAAATCTAGGAAAGAACACATCACCTCCTACTCGAATCTCCACATTTAAAAATGGAAAGAAACAAGATCAAGAAACAAACTAAAATCTTTGTTTTTATAATAAATTGTAGAAATATCACTGCAATCCCTTTTTTTTCATTATAAAATATAAGTATGGCTATGAAAAAATAAAATACTCGTTCCTTGATAAACAAACAAACATACTTTCTAATACAAACCCACTATTCGTCACCAATAATGAAACCATAACATTTTATATCATTAAAAAAAATTAAAAAACTTAAACAAATAAATACATTATGAAAAAACTAAACTGTTATCATTTATATATATAATTATTAATCATAAAATAATAAAATTGAATCAATCNTATATATATATATATATATATATATATATATATATATAATAACAAAAGACACTACATTTACTTAGAAATCGGATACTTCACTCCTTTCATTATCACTAAACCTTATTATATTGGAGATCGATATAAATATGGTATCAAATTCTTGGGATCTTCTCCTCTACTCCCTCAAAATATGATAATAATAACATGGTTCCATGTTATTCCAAACCATGTGTTTTTTAAGTTTTCTTTTATAAAACCTTCTACATTTTTGCACTTTCCAAGTCCTATAATAATAGCATGGTTCCATGTTATTCCATGCCATGTGTTTTTTAAGCTTTCTTTTATAAAACCTTCTATATATTTTTGCACGTTCCATGTCCTATCCATGATCATAACTAATGATATTCTTACATATAGCTAAAGTTTGTATAGCATGAATGATATTATCCTTGGCTCGATATTCTTGCTTTGGCGAATGAATTGTGAGAGAGTTTGGATAATTAATCCTATGTTTAGATCCCTTATGTCTTATAAATTCACAAATAACAAGTAACAATGACGGAAAAGACCAATATTAAAATATTCCCTTAAAACATTAATGCAATTTTCTATTTATTAAAAAAATAAAAGTAAGACCAATCCTTCCAATAATGTAAGAAATCTTACCCATTTTTTCTATCCTCACTCACTTCAAATGCTTCCCTTTTCATGGTGGACATTACTTAATGGTCACCCCTTGGAAAATATCCCTATTTTAAACCTAGCTTTGACAAGGACTTTTGAGGCAAGTAAAGAAAGACAAGAATTAAAAATATAACATAGGGTGTTTAAGGTACTAGTCTGCATATAATATTGGGTTTTCAACATCAACCATGTTGAGCTTGTAAACCTACCTTCACTTTGGTCTACATAAAAGTCCAATTTATGTGGTGAAAGTGGTATAAGTTAAGGGTGATTTATAGTTTATCATTATTGAATTAAACCAAATTATTTAAGGATAGAAAGTTTAAATTGTCATTGGATATTGATAACACCTCTTTTAGGATATCAGTAATTTATCAATAACATTTTGTAGATATTCAAATATTTCATAATGATTGAACTTGCAATGTTATAGGTAATATTGTTCATGTACTTTGTGCAACAAAAATTGAAACGAGGTATAGTATAGGCATAGAGGAAGGGGCATTTTTCCAATCTCAATCAAATTCCCTATATTATATGTCAACTATTATAACAAGAAAGTATTTCCCCATTGTTAACATATAACGCTAGTAAGATCATTGGTCTACAATCTATTTTATTACATTGGCTCACCTTAATATAGGTTTCCAATATGATGCAAATAGAAATATTTTACACCCTTTTGCCCAAGGATAACCTCATCATGTTTGAAGTTCCTCTATGCTCAAAGGGCTCTCTAGAGATGGTGGTTGTATGCGACCAATTGGCCAACAATATGGGATTTTATCATGGACTTCACCTTCTATGTATGCCTCTAACCTTAACAATGAAATCATTTGGTTGGAATTGGTTCATTTGATCAATGCTTCCAATTTTTTCTGCAATACATTCATAAATTTCATACTTTGAAATATTACTTGTATTTTTCAGGCATTGATAGTTTTTCCAACGGTGAATGTGCACATTAGATTTGAATAGTCTAGTGGTAGCAGATAAGGGTAATGGATTGCACTATGTATCAAATGAATTTTCTCCCACCATTTTTGTTATTGATACAAGTCATATTGCATCTAACATAAGGGATACATAACACATTTTTTTTACAGAAAATGGAAAAGATTGTATTTAGTAAAAAAGTTATGCACAACCATTCATTACATTGCCAAAAAAGAGAAGTATGTATTTCATGGATTTTTGAGAAAAGAATACAACAAATGTATCTAAATTTAGTTTTCTAAAACCCTTAATATGCTTCCTGGACGTAACCATAACATAGGAAGGATAAACCCTAACGAATTGCTCGTTCAAGAAGATACAAAAAAATTTAGCAGGATTGAATGAGTGAGAAAGACACTACATATTCTTTCCTACAAGGTCAAAGGCAGGTTGAGTGACTGGAGCTTCTTCCATAGGGAAGTATCCATCATCTAGAAACTCCTAGCAGTGGATGTACTGAGACATTTTGGCCATTTTCAACACTTCTTCCTTGATGGTGTCCACTATTCCCATGAGCTCCCTCAAATACCTTTCAAGGTAATCAGTACTAGAATCTTGGCAACCAATTTGGTTGGAGATATATCATAGGTCTACGACAGTCTCTCTATTCTCCTTCACTCCCACTCCGACAAAGTCAAACACCCTACACAAATGCAGTTTGAGGTCTTTTATGTCAGACTTCATGCTGGAGAAACCTACGTCCCAACCCTCCTTTGTATCCTTCACCGTCGAATGTGAGGAATCGCCTATAGAACAGTGGGGAAATTATTCAAACAAGCCTTGCAAATAGAAATATGGCTCACCTTCCTGTCCCTCTCACACATTGGTAAACAATTGATAGGGGTTTTTGGAGCCTCTCTGTTTAACCTACAACTCCTCCATTTCAATTGTGCAAACACCGTCCTCGAGGTCCCAACATACAACATAAATTAAATCCCCTTCAATGCAAACCATCAAGTGGTGCATGCACCTTACATGCTCATGTCCACGCATCCCTTAAAGCCACATGAGCCCAAATTTTGATTTTCTTCTATTAGAGATGTTGATTCCGCAACAACATCTTTATCTTGTATTAGTGATAAGTAACTTTTAAAAAATTATTTAAGCTTACTAACATTTTCCATTGGTTTCTTTCAGAACATCCAATCGAATCTTTCAGGCATCTCCATTATTGGTCTTCTTGGCAGTGTAGGACCAGACGTCGACACTTGATTCTTGTCAATGAATTTTGGTTGAGCATCCAAGAATAATTCCTTTTCTTTTTTAATGTCGAATGACACTTTATTTTTTGTTGTTGGTCACACCTATGGTTTCCCATGATGTGTATTTGGTGTTCTACAGTCGCAGCATATCCTCTTGTCACGACAACAATATTTGGTTCCCTTGGCTCAACAAAAATAATCTGGATATTCTGGTTGGGATTCTGGAGAGGGTTTAGATTTCCCATATTTCTATCCTGCCACTTTGCAATCAACTGTGGACATTGTTTGATGGTATGAACGAAGGATTTGCAATACAAACATGTATTTTTAGGGTTCGCATAGTCCCTAGCAAAATGTCCTTGTTTTCCACAATTATAACATATGATTTGGCCTCTTCCACGAACAAATCCTCCTCCTTTTCCTCTATCTCAAAAATTTCCACCCCCTAGGTCGAGAGTATTCTTGTTGCAGGTATTGATTTTGTGTATAATGGGGATGAGGGTACTGTTATTGTGGATATTGATCTTGAGCCTGCTCAACTTGCATATGCTTTTCATTTTTCATTAAATAAGTGTCGACCATTTTCTCTTGAAGTAGTTGGAATTCTCTACAGTCCTTCTCATCGTGGCCTACTGATTTACAAAATTCACAATATAAACTAGCTAGCGCACTTATAATCTTTTGTAAGTACAAGCATTCTTCCGACCAATGTCCTCTTGTCTAGTATATTTTACACCAAGGCATCCCTTGTGGATTTATCAGGTTCAACGCTCCTGTTGCGACATAGTTCATAAATTTCAGGTAATTGTTCTTGTGGTGTCCTTTAGTTCTACGTCTGGTACACCATATTTCTTCTTGTACTTCCTTCCCCTTTTTAATATCCTAGAGCTGCAATGTAAGGCTATCTAGCTACGACTGAATCTGCATCATTCCTACACTAGTTTCTCCTACCGGTGAGGATTCTAACTTCATGGATAGCTCCAAATCTTCAGTTTGTGACACAATATTTTGTTGCATCAAGGGAATCCAGATGTGCGGTAACAATGCTCCAATAAACAACTCTTTGTGTTGTACGTTCGACATCTGGAAGCTTACTTTAGCCATTAATGTCTTAAATTTCTAGTCAAAGTCCCACACAGACTTTGTATACAGTTTCTTAATCTCTTTAATATTTGTAATACACTGAGATTCATATTTTGTCTTTCTGAATTAATCTATTAGTCTTGCTCATATTTGGTCGAGCATTTTTTTTGCGACTCCTATCAGAACCACATAAAATTTCATATACCAGTCTAGGGAATGACCCCTCAAATTCATGATCATCTACACCTTCTTTTTTCTTCATCCTAGACTTGTCGCATGGTCCATATGGCTTCACATAGAAACCAATGTTGTCTGGGTCATTTAACCTATCTACATTGAATATCGGTAGCTTAATATCGTTCCCAACCATTATATTGGTCCTTGGTACTGCTCGATAAAAAATTTGGCTCATAGGACTTCCTTGTCTACTATTCCCATAGTTGGTATTACTTGTATTGACAAACCTACTGGGAGATGAGTTTCTAGACCTTACCTCTAGAGACCTTCATGGAGTCGTAGGTGTGTCGTGTTCATATTATGGATTGAGGGATTCTTCTTCTTCTTCTTCCCTTTTGGGCATAGTTTGATATTCCCCTTCTTTGTTGCAAGAACCTCCATCAAATTTAACTTGTATTCTTTCCTCTGGTCATACTACAACTTCCTCTTCTTATTACAGTTCTTCTTGTTTTTCATGACTGAAATATCCTTCCACTTCTTAGACGTCCACCTTCTAGTGCAGTTCCACTCTAACCAAGGAACATCCTAGCTTTATTTGCTCCATTTTTCATGCAATTTTTCTGTGACATAACTTATGTCTTTATATATAGTTCTTTACTCGCCAGACTCTATTCTCAAGATTCATTTTTTGCATATAAGCATCTTTGTCCAAGTTCTTAAAGATGTTAGTTATCTTCCTCGTGGTCCTTGGAAATTTTTTATTTCCACCTCACTATATGATGTTATAGTGTCGACAAAAAAATCAGTAATGTATCCCTCCAAAATACTATCTACCCAAAAATCAACAAACCTAGATACAAGGTTGCTAATACTCATCAGCCGCTAAATCATCTGAAGATTCCACTCTGTCAGTTCTCCCCCTTGGAAATTTTTCCACTGGGTTGCTAGCTTCGACAACCACTCATATAAAAATAGGAAACTTGCAAAAGAAAATTTCATGAATATCCATATAGAGGTATCTCTCCAACCACTTTGTAGGATTCAACCGCGATCCTTCACTTTATTCTCGTGCAAAATCTAATTCTTTAGACTACACCCACTCTTGAATTTTCGGCTTCATCAGGTTCCCAAACATATCCCTCACCACAATGATTGACGGTCCTGAAAACATAACCATTTGTTGGTGTTTATCTCTTCAAACGAGGTTCAATACTTCTTTGTTATGACAAAAAATCCCAAGATATCAGACCGATAGAGAAAGGCTCAGTCAGTAGCACCTACAACATAGATGCAGTCCCGCCTGAGATATATCTTATGGGTAACTTCCATAACCAGATTTTTGTTGTTGGGTGGGGATTTATCCTTTCACAACACCTTACCAAATCGCACGACCGAAGCCATTGGATATCTTACTTATACTTATTATGAACATTCAAGATATTACTCTACTTATCCATCAACAAAGATTACAATAGTCAATATAATGCCTTATTAGCGATTCCAACTAACAACAGTGCGACAGATGCATACAAGAACTATTTATAAGCAAATACATAAACACTTATTCACAACATACATACATGTGACACAAACACATTCGTCAAATACACAATGACACAGTATTTAACGTTGAAATCCATCCAAGAAAAACTACAAAGGGCCTCTTCATCTAGCATGAGAAATATATGGCGCCTTTCGTATGCGCACTCAGTTTGCAAACTCTATTCTAGATCTTCTTCTTCTATCTATACCGAATTATCTCTCCTCTCATTCTCTCTAGTCTCTGGTCTCTGAAGTTTTTCTCTCTTTCACTCTATTGTCAATTTGCACACAAACTGAATCGACTCACTATTCTACTCTATGACTCTTTCACTCTTATTTTAGACACAAAACAACCAACAAAGCAAGTATATCCTATCGAGAGAGGAACCTTATAACCCACACACAGCTTGGGTTCTCCCTTTTATAGAATCTTACACGTCATGGTCAACCGACTTCATTATGTTAGCCAACAGGTTGTCATTCCTATTCTAGTTACAATTGTTAGTAGGCACTATCGGCCCAAAATACAAAGAGTCTTTATTCTCTAAATAACGTGGGACTCTTAGCCAACTTCTTACCCACGATCACTCAAGATGTCTTTCTCAGCCATTGCACGCCTTCTATCGTGGTTTCTTTTGCCGCGGTTGATCTCGTCACATCTTTCCTTATGTTACAAACTTCTTCCTTCGTGTCTGCTTCCCTTCTACCACTACTTCTTCAGTGATATCTCTTCCTCCATCACAACTTCCTCTGTCTCATGACCAGACTCTTCATATTTCTGAGTAGAATTCTGGATGAATTCTTTCTATCTTTCCCTAGGGCCAATAAGTAACCTGTATCATGCAAGGCTATCTTTAATAGGTTGATCAATGTATATATCTCGCATTATGTCTGCAACATCCCTCTCCCCCTTTCACCCCCATCTTGCATTTCATCATAATAAAGGGCCAGTCAACAGTTAAAATCAACATTTTGATTGAGGCTAGTACCTTTTTTAGCGAAAGTTGTGACCTAGGTCGCATCTGGTCAAGGGAAAATGGTGACCTATGTTGCTACTATTTTCTTGATAGGTGTAACCTTAGGTCTCTTCTGTTTCTCCAATAGTTTTGAATCAATCACTATTGTCAAGGGAAATACCTTGACTTGAGTCACTAGGATTCCCTCAAAAGTTGTGACTTGACCCTAAAACCCTCATGGGGATCATCATGGACCCTTATAATCCCAAATTAGGAAACTAAATGGATATAATTAGAGATGAGGATGTGACCACTAAGTTGTAAGTCATGGAATCCAAATCTGACAGTTGAATCAGGAGAAATAAATGCCTGAAGTTCTAGGATCTCCACACTCCTCCAATGGTGAGCAGTGAAAATGACACCTAGTTTGGTGGGCCCACCCCTATTTAATTTTGTTTAGGCCCATTTTTTTTATTTTTATCCTTTGTTGGTTAATTTTGACTTAGTAATAGAGAATGTTAACCGAATTTGGTTTGTTTATATGAACCCGTGGTATTGGGAGGTCTTCCCATGGTACTAGGAGATATGCCCATGGCATTCATGTGATGTAATCCTATAAAGAGGTTGGTAAAGATACATTGTAGAGATATATTGTACTAATGGTTGATAGTAGTCATGGTCGATAGAGCCATGGTCGACCATGCCTTGGGCCATATTTGACCAAAGGACTAATGAAGATATATTTTATTGGTTTTCCCCTTGGTTGAGGGGTTCCAAGGTAAATCATGGTGTTTATGATGTGCATGATGTTATTTTTTGTTTTATATGTTTCTAATATGTTAATAATTTCATTGCGTCCATGAACTATATACATGGTATCACAACTTGGTACACTCTTAACTCTCTAATGAGAGGGATATAATTAATATCTGGTTCCTTGGATCTACATGGTAGAGTGCAGATGGAGTTGTTGTAAGGATATTGATTGAAGAATATATTTTTAATTTCCTTGATTTGTAGGTGGAGTGTGAATTGGTGTGTTCGGATCCATTTTCATGATGGGTCTTCCTAATAAGCAACATAAATACTAGATATGAGGTATTCTAAAGAAACATGGAATAGTATACAAATTTTTTTCCAATACATCATAGCATTTGTTTCTAGGTACTCTCAGGATAGTGGTAGATCAAGGAATACATGGTTGGACCAAGAAAATGGGATCCATTTTTTTTTTTTTTGCACTTGCAGCCATTGAAAAATGACATGAAGTTGGTGATTGGAAGAAATAAACCACGACATGCATGATCCAGTTTGAGGTTACATGGGATTTTTCAGAATGTTCAGATATGAAGTGTGAGATTTGTGGTTGAAGGAGTCAAAGTCATCAAAAGTTGTGGATGGTCAAACCAATTATGGTTGATGGATCTATTGAACATGTGGTCTATTGGTTGGGTAAATAAAACAATTGAAGTATATCTATCAAATTGATGAAGGTGATTTACTAGTCGATGAGAACGTGGTTCAATCATACCTATCAAATTTATGAAGGTGATTTACTAGTCGATGAGAACGTGGTTCAATTAGTGATAAACAACTTGACAACATGTTGATGAGAATGTAGATTGATCGATGGTCGATAACTTGATGGTTGATGAATTGATGGATGGTCGATGAATCGATGGATGGTCGATGGTAAAGTGGTCACATAGGTAATCAACTAAATGGGCTATTCAACTTGGTCGGCTGAGAAAATGGTGGACTGATTAACTGAGGAAATGTTCAAATGGTTGATTAAGTTGATTAAGGATATGGTCAATGGGGTCAACTGAGTATTATATTCCCAAGTCAAGTTTAAAAGGGGGAATGATGGGTTAATATTGACTTGTTCATAGAGAAAGTTAACTTACTTTGGTTTTTTTTTATGGACCCATGATATTGGGAGGTTTTCCCATAGTATTGGTAGATAGTACCATGGTGTTCATGTGATGTAATCCTATAAAGAGGTTGTTCAAAATCCATTGTAGAGAGATATTTTATTGATGGTCGACGACGATTGTGGCTGGTAGAGCCACATTCAACCATGCCTTGGGATGAATTTTTCAAATGGACTAATGAAGATGTCTTCTACTGGTTTCCCCCCTGTTTGAGGGGTTTATAGGATAAATCATGGTGTTTGTCATGTGCATGCTATTATTATTTGATTTATGGTTATATGTTTCTATTGTGTTAATAATATCATTGAATCCATGAAATGTATACATCCTCATGACCTCATATGACATTTGTTTTCCACACCATTTGCACAGTTGGAATTGTGGTTCTGCACTCTTCTCGATTGTTTTATCCATTTTCAATGATTGATAATTTTTATGGGGACATTTTTCATCCTCCTTGTTTACATGCATGTAATCTAAACCATTTTCTATGTTATATACTAATTGTATATTTGGTTTGATTTTTATATGCACTTTTATGCTTGGGTATCATTTCAATGTGTACAAGTCTAGGTTGTGAAGGGATCCTTTCAGTTTGACTTGCAAGAATTCCCTACATTTATACTTCTTCAAAATGACATATAGGTCATTCCCCTCTACAGAAAATCATCTACATCAATCTTATTCATACCCTATAATCCTTTATTACCCCCTCCATTTGGGTAAGTAGCCCATCCCAACCATTTTTTCACTCACCCTTACACGACAATAGAGCCTCCCTCACATGGGTGCAACATGTTAGCAACCCTTCCCATTCGAAACCCAAGCTATTATTCTTCCTATAGGATTGGGATTCCATTTATTCTATGATATTTCACTTAGCCACATATTACTCTGTCATCATCACTCATTGTCTTACCCATGGACTCCCATACTTATGAACATTATGGCATTTTGATGTTTAATGTTGCACATTCATGAGCCCACTGCTCCATCCATAATACACAAGTTACATTAATTTTCCACCATTCATCATCCCTCAAGGAGATTACCATGAGTGTCCTACCCCTCCATTAGCTCCATTTGTTATCATCCATTCATCAATTAGTTTGGACATTCATTGGACAAGTATCTCCTTTCCATTCCCCTTATCTTGTTGAGGTGGCCACCCACTTTGACAACCATTATATAACGATTTTTTTCAACACCCCCTTTTTTCATGTGTTACGACATTTGGGAAGCCAAAATATTTGAGTTGTACTCTTCTTTAGTGCCCATGAATTGAAGAAACTATTAAAAAATAGTGTGTCTCATCACTCCTATAGATACTGTATAATCTCATTTTGTGGCACCACCCCTGGTCACCATTGTTTAAAGAAATTTGTGATGAGTTACCCATGGAGAAATACTAATGTCATTATACCTTTGATTCAAGATCAGTTCCCCCCTATTTTCCCTCTGTGATTCCCACAACCCCTTGTAGCTATGTCCCCTAGTACCCCAGTTGTATCTCTCCCTTGTTATCATTATGAGTCCCACACATGCTTCCAGGTCAACCATGCGTTCATGCTTTGAAAAAATTAAATTTGGATCCCCCACTCAGTTACCCTCATATCTCCATACAATGCATCAACTCTTCATCCATATCTATCCATTCCTTGGTCGTATCCCTCATGCTCCCTTTAAGGAAACACCTTACTTTGTCGGTAGCAGATCTCCATCTATCGACATCAACACATACATTCCTGAGGATATATGTAGAGGCACCCTGTATCTTATCCCCATAACCATAATTTATAGATTCCCTTGGACCAATTGAGGGCAGACCTCGGTTTCCCTTAGCTTGGTTGTTTCTTAGGTGCTTGACTTCATCTCATTATCACACAGTTGAGATTTGTATAGATTGATGGTTCTCTCATTTAGTTAGTTGAAGACCATGTATGTTAAAGAAATGTAACTACAAAATATATTCTATTTTGTACTATTATTTTTATTACCTCTTTCAGAGATGTTGCTCCTCCGACTAGGGATGTCATTAAAATAATTGGACATGTAAAGTATTGAGGTAAATCTTCCGTTGTAATTCGGGTCAGCAGTACCCAGAAGTATTATTAAAATGTATTTTTTTATTATTCCAAGGCAAGTTGGCCCTGGAAGAAAGGATAATTCATCCCATTTGGGTTATTAGGATTCTCCACTAATCAATATAAATATGAGAGACACCTCCCTCATTTGGACAAGCAGAATAAGCAACATAGCTTAGCAGTTGCGCTAGAGAGAGAAAGAGTAGTCCATATGGCAGAGAGGAAGCAGTCCATTATTATTCTTGAGGTCTTATAAGTCTTATCATTTGGGTCTTACACTATACTTGGTTGAACTCTACATCCATGAAATTTTGCTGGGTTTTCTTCCCCGTGAGGATTTCCCAGGATAAATCTTTGTGTTCTTTTGTGTGGATATGCTTGTCTTTCTTTCACTGATCCTTTTGTATATGGTTATGATTTTATGATGATAAACGATTTTAGATATTGTATAACCATTGAAATATTTACATGGTATCAGATCCACCCTTAAATAATTTTTTGTGCAGTCGAAACATTGCTACAACTACAACTACTGGAGATTAGTGTTTCATGCTTGAAAACCCTAGAAAGATAAAACTAGTAATCTTGGAAATTTCTCTATAACTCGATATTGGAGAAGGATCAAGATATGAAACTTTGACAAGAAGAATAGGAAATATTGATGTACCTTGTGTGAAAGTTTTAGACTCACATTCGCTATACTTCATGAGATATGATTCCTTCATATTAGGGTTCCAGGCTCCTCCAGAATACAGTCATAAACAAGTGACCTAGGGAGAATTGATATATCTAGGGATAGGAAGGACCAAATAAAATTTAGAAATATGTTTCAAATAGGGCATGGAGTTTAGTTTATTTGTAATATTTTTAGACCCCGAAGGTGAAACCGTGACACCTGGAAATATGTACAAGTTCGCTACGTTGAACAGTGCTTAAAGAAGTAACCTTGAAAAAATTCGAATAAGTCCCACTTGGAGAATCCAATTCTTCTAACATGAGGGGTTGCAAATAAGATATATCATGATATATCATAATGAATTTTCATATGCATAGGTGCAGGAATCTCATAGATACAGCAAAATCAATATCAGGAAATTATTTAGAAGAAATTGAAGAAAAATAGGGCTTCCTCTTACGGGCACTTCCCTCCACTGATTAGTTGAAAAATGAGGAATATCAAACTCACCTCAAGAGGGTGCATATGTCTATCGAATAAGTTTATCATTCTATGGATCTTCAATTTTTTACCTAACTCTATTGCCGAGGAAAACTAGGACATCATATATTTTGCAGTTTTGTCCACATTTTTGGGAAAATGAGTATGCTAATCAGCTCTCCTTGAAGAGGCACATATTTCTATCCAATCAGATCTGAAAGATAACTAAGTTGAAAATTATGATTTCTCTCTCAAACCCTAGGTCCACCAGAAGCAGTCTTCTAGAAAATCTTTCAAGCAAACATCAAGTTGAAGCAATCTCATTGGTAAGTTCCATCCTCTCTATTTCCATTTGAGATTCTTATTTTCATCATGATGACAAACAGTACCAAACTTGAGGACAATATTGAAGGATTCGAGAACTCCTAATCATGGAAGTATAGAGTGATTATCATACTTGAAGAAGCACGACCTGGAGAACTATGTCAAAGAATAAGCTATAGATATAGAGGGAGATCAAGACAAACCACAAAAAGGACTTAGTCAAAGCCAAGAGGATTATTTCCATCTCTATTGGATCTCACATGTATCATCATTGTAGAATCCCAAGGAGATACAATGACCAACTTGTATGAAGGAAATAATTTCAACAAAAGATGACATTGAAGAACCAACTGAAGAATGTGAATATATAGAACTCGGAGACCATGTAGTTTTACTTCACAAGGGTTGCTCAAATCAAGGAACAACTTAAAGTAGTCAAAGAGACTGTGGAATAAGGAGAGATTGTTATGACCACCCTGAATGGCATCCAAATATCATGGGATTCATTCATTCGAGGAATATGTGAAATAAGGAAGGTGATATCTTTCAATAGACTATGGGAAGAATGCACACAAGAAGAATCTTGACTCATAACAAGAAAAGATGGGAGAAACTTAAGTTCAAACTCTCACAGTTTAGTCCAAGAAGAAATCATAGAAAGAAGGAGGACCATGATTACAACAAAATACAAAATTAATTTAGAAGATATCCCTCCAAACATTTGACGCTACACTTGTGATGAGAAGGAACACTAGTCCAGAGATTGTCCCAAAAATAGAGGCTCCTTCAACAAGAATTCAAACAAGAAAAGACATCATTCTCACACCATTGAAGATGATGAACCATATAATAAAATATTTAGAGAAGAAAAGGAATATTCCTCAAGTGATGATGAATATGAATTCTACTGGAAAATACAATGATCATACTCTTACCCATATCAGTATTTGGAAAAGAAGGAATGCAGTTAGTGACACTCAGAACCAACACACACGTTCCTAGAATCAGATGAGGAAGTAGAAGGCTCTGTTTATTCTTGCAAGTACATAAGGATCAAGAATGAGTCAACCCACCAAACAAATAAAGATAAGTATTTGAATTGCCATTTCCTATATACCTAGTTGCTTAAATAACATTATTTAGTTTTATACCTATCTATGTTCAAGGAAATGTATTATGCATGATAGAATTTTTGCATTAATGGACAATATACTACTAATATGCATGTGATGGGTAGGTGACTATGGTGCTATAAAAAATTCCATTACTACTTATCTAGAAAGAAACCTCTTTGCTGACATATTGGAATTAGTGAATAATCTCAATAATGTTATGGTAGAGATGGAAGGAATCTAGAAAGCTTCCGTGTTTATACGGGATATGGATGGATGTTATATTGGCTAAACTAGTTGCATGATTACATAAGAATTTTTCATTATGAATATGTATGATGGAATGTTTCTAACCATGCTACTAATTTATTTGACTTGTAGGAAAAATCTCCTACAAGAAAAGAAGAATGATACTTGTTTTGAAGAACAAGTGATGGCAGTTCAGTTAGAATATTCACTCCAATAAACATACATGAAGATGAACATGAAGCTCCCAGAGTCAGAGACACTATGACGAAAGAAAGAGCTTCATAAGAATATAATAATCATGATATAAAGAGAGCGATAGATCTAACTTGAGAGATGAAGACCATCTTGGGCACAAGAGATCATTCAAGATGAAGGAGAGTATGATGGGACTTCCAACAAAAGTAAGAGGCCTTGGATACACTCTAGTTATGTGGCACTATTAAGTCACATCATTAATGCTATGAAGTATCCAAGGAGAAATGGTACCAGTTGATCATGGGGAATGATGTATAGGATGCAGTTCTGAGAACCGAATGGAATCCCATAGTGTCTTCCATCTGGATCGACAAGATCAAGTATGCAGCAGATGGAAACATCAAGGGATACAAATAAAGGTTCATGGTTTCTCTCAAAAAGAGGGAGTAGACTATGGCATGACATAATCCATTGACCGGCCACAATTCTCTAGTAAAGTAGAAGTGTATATCAAGTATAGAACCACATGTGCACAAAATGATTTATACGATCTTAGA
This sequence comes from Pseudotsuga menziesii, assembly GCA_001517045.1. Lineage (NCBI taxonomy): Eukaryota > Viridiplantae > Streptophyta > Pinopsida > Pinales > Pinaceae > Pseudotsuga > Pseudotsuga menziesii. The sequence goes on along the minus strand of LPNX010450148.1, from coordinate 119,508 downwards.
GGGCACCCATGGATAAGCACATCCATTTACATGAGGAGCTTGAAGATAACCTAGAGTGAAGAAGATCCTAACCTTTGCTACAAAGTTGAATACAGAATCCTATAGAAGATGACAAGCTCACAGATGGGTGCAAGAGGAACTTGTCAACAAAGTTCAATATAAAATATCTTGGTATCCAGTGACCTAAGATGGATACATAGAAGATCAATAGCATAGGGTGCTACTTGTCACTCCAGTACAAAATGTTTCGATACATAGAGTACAAAATGCAGAGGGAGGATGATGCTATTCTTCATAGGGAGTGACTGTAGAAGATCTCTCAGTTTGACATGGTATGATAGGATGGACAACTTCCTGATGGAATTAGGATTTACCAAGAGTAAAGTGGGTTCCAACCTTTACTTTAAGGTTGAATGCGGAAGACTAAGACATGACAATGACCTGATAGGATGAACTCATTGTAGATACAAAGAGGAAATGTTGATGACAAAAAGAGCACTTTAGCATGTTTGGGATCAGGTGTAATCTCATGGTTTAATAGAAAGAGGATAAGTACATTGCAACATTTTCAACATGTAGAGAAGCAATATGTATTTACAAACTATTGGCAGGATCGTTTGATGCCGATATAGACGCCACTGATATTTATTGTGAAAACCAGAGTTGCAGAGAACCCAGTGTTTCATAAATTCCAGGATATGGTGTAGAGAGGATCCGTGAATCTCCAGTATGTTCCTACATAGGAACAAGTTGTGGATGTACAAGAAATGAATAATGAGCCCCAGTGATTTGGTCACTATATATAGATCCTAGTTGTATCTTCATGGGTAGATCCCAATAGGGTTGGTGGCATCACCGAGGGTGGATCCTAGTATGACTGGTCATATCACTAAGGGTAGATCCCAACATGGTTGGTGGTATCCTCACAAGGAAGATCCCATGAAGGTTGGTCGTATCTTCAAACAGGAAGATTCCAACGAGATGTGGTCTGCATTCATATGCAGACATTGTGATCCGCCATTCATTTGCAGACGTTGTGGTCTAGAATTCATTTGCAGACGTTGTGCTCTGACATTGATTTGTAGACGTTGTGGTCCTACATTCATTTGCAGACGTTGTGGTCTGGAATTAATTTTCATACATTGTGGTATGATATTCACTTGTAGACATTGTGTTCTAGCATTCATTTGAAAACGTTGTGGTATGGAATTCATTTGAAAACGTTGTGGTATGTCATTCATTTGCAGACGTTGTGGTGTAGCATTCATTTGCAGACATTGTGTTCTGGAATTCATTTGCATACGTTGTGGTCCAACATTCATTTATGGATATTTTGTTATGGCATTCATTTGTAGATGTTGTGTTATGTCATTCATTTGCAGACGTTGTGGTCCAACATTCATTTGTGAACGTTGTAGTCTGGAATTCATTTGCAGACGTTGTGGTCCAACATTCATTTGTGAATGTTGTAGTCTGGAATTCATTTTCAGACATTGTGGTATGACATTCATTTGCGGACATTGAGGTCTGGTGATCAATTGCATATGTTGTGGTCCTGCATTCATTTGCATAAGTTGTGGTCCTGCATTCATTTGAGGACGTTGTGGTACTGCATTCATTTGTTGACAATCCAACATATTTTGATGATATGGGTGATTTCACATTAAGTTGTGATGTTGTGTTTATTACAAGTGATATTTAGATAAGGATACCTGCGATGAGATGTGATGCGACGAGATGTGATGCTCAAGATGTGATTCGCGTGATGATGTGACAAGATTTGATGCTCATGATGATGCGATGAGATTTGTTGCTTGTGACGATGCGACAAGATGTGATGCAATGCTTATGATGATGTGTCGATATACAATACTCTTGATGTGATGATCGAGATGTGATGTTCAATGATGGCAATATTCCATGGATAATGATAATGATGATATATCTATGAAAAATTCCTATGACATATAGACTTACCATTCAGTTGTACATATGTATTGTTGTGTTATAGAATACCCTCCTTGTTAAGAGGGAGTGTTAAAGAAATGTAACTGCGAAAGATATTCTATTTTGTACTATTATTGTTATTACCTCTTATGTAGATGTTGTTCCTCCGATTAGGGATGTCATTGATGTAATTGGTCATGTAAAGTCTTGAGGTAAATCCTTCATTGTAAGTCGGATCATTAGTACCCAAAAAAGTATTTTTTGAGTATTCCAAGGCAAGTCAGCCTTGGAAGCAAGGATAAGTCGACCCAATTGGTTTATTAGGATTCTCCACTGAATAGTATAAATAAGAGAGGCGCCTTCCTCATTTGGACAAAAAGAATAAGCAGCGTAGCTCAACAGTTGCGTTAGAGAGAGAAAGAGTAGTCCATCTGGGAGAGAGGAGGCAGTCCAATATTATTCTTAGGGTATTAAAAGTCTTACTCTTTGGGTCTTACACTGTACTTGATTGAAGTCTATATCGAGTAATTTTTGCTAGGTTTTCTTCCCCATGAGGGTTTCCGAGGATAAATCTATGTGTTCTTTTGTGTGGTTGTGCTTGTCTTTCTTTCAATGATCCTTTTGTATGTGGTTATGATGTTATGATGCTAAATTTTTTTAGATATTGTATAACCATTGAAATATTAACAATGTATATCCTTGACTCTAGTCATTTTGTGAGTTTCTTTGGAATCAGTTCACTCATATTCTTCCTGTGGTATAGGGATATATTGGCAACATTGTTTGAAATCCCTCCACTTCCATGCTTCCTATGGTATCTAGCTTCAAATGAATTTCCTTGGACCTATTTGATTCAGATATGTAGTTTCTTGAGTAACTTGTGAGGAATGAATTTTCTATATCCTCCTTCCATATCTTAGGTCCCTTCAGTTTCAACAGGGAATTGGTTATTGTGATTCAACATTCCATTGGGATTCCATTGTTTCAACATTTTTTCTTCCTATAATCCATGGTTGGACGATGATTATGTATCCATTGTATCTTCAGAATGTGTCCCTCATTGTCCCTTATTACATATTCAACATGTCTCCCTCATTGACGCTCATGATGTATTGTATCCAACAATGAGTCATGTATTGATCAGAGTCCTATTGGTCTAGATCCCATTTTTGAGACATTGATACGAGCATGGGGATGCCCACCTCATCCATATATTTTAGATTATAACATCCTCATCCACTTTTTAGTATTGTGTATGTAGGTATGGGCCTTTGTAGTCCCTTGGGAGGGAGATTTCCCTCCAATGTGGTCTACGGCTATGTCAACATTACCAAATCTCCTTGAATTATGAAATTCCTTTAATGTATGCCGTCCATACGATGAGATAATAACCTCACACATCAAGGGGGAACATGTTAACAACCAAATTCACTCGCCTACCATGTCATCAACTTCATCCTCCATATACATATCATTTCACATCATTGGAACCTTTTTCCATCTCATTTTGTCCACATGACCTTGGGAAAGTAATAAAAACCAAAGAGTGAAATTCAAACCCTGAATCACCCACCCTAAAATGAGGTCACATGCTCTCCCTTGAAATCAATGACATAGGTCGCAACTTTTTCCCTAAAAGAAGAAACTTGGTACTAAAACTTGATTTTTGTCAAAAAATTGTCATTTCCCACCTTGCTCGTAAAGAAATGGCCATAAGTGGACACAAACCTTAATGTGTCCCAAGTTAGGTAATGGATTTAGGGCTAAAAATCCCAACTTATAGATCCATATATTTTCCAATATTGTGCCTATAAAAAATCCTTCAAGGTCCCCCATTCAATGTATACAATTTCCATCTCTCACTCAAGCTGTTATGCTGCCAAAATTCTCTATGAACTAGGAGCAAGCCACATCTTACCTTCTACATCACCTAAAGGATATTACCATTATGACCGTTGCCTTGAAGTTATGATATCACGTAGGAGACATAGAAATATTCCCTTGGAAATATGCAAGGGCCTCGTTTCCTCTTCCCTATTACAAGGTGCACATCTCTGTTGTAACATTTCTTTGTGATAATACAAAACATTATTTGATTCATGCATGCATTGTCTTTGTCACCCTTAATGTGTGATGTTATTGAAGGATGGGTATATCTTGTTAGTTTTTTTTAGTTAGTTTTTGTTATTTTGTTTTTTCCTATTCTAAATCTATACCGAAGTTACACAACCCTTTGGTATGTGCTCTTTTGCATGTGTGTGTGACTATTCACACTACACACTGGGAGATGACTCAATGACCAAAATCATGGGACATGGAAGGGTTAAAATCCTTCTTACTGTTTTTCATATTCTAGGTTTGGCCAAAATCTTGATATCTATGAGTAAGATGAGTGATGTGGGTGTGTGGACTATATTTGAGAAGGATATGTGCAAGATGGATCAAGAAGAAATGCTTTTGTTGAGGGAAGTGCACACTAGAACTTTCTACAATTTGTTGGGAATCACTATTTATTATGGGTGTAATAACATAGTTGTGTTTGAGAATGAAACTGATAGAAATCCTATTCTTCTTATAGAGAAGACAATGCAGAGAAGAGCCTTTGTGTTTTGCATGGTAAGGTATGGTGGAAGGTATCTCTAATTGCTCTTTAGATTTTTATTTATATAAACATTTTGTATCTCTATCCTAACTATTGTTTTTACCCTTGTTTCCATGAAAGCTCAAAGCAGATTATTGAGACAACTTTAGCACAAAGGATATAGAGGACGTGAATGAGAAACAAATGGTGTAGGATCCTTCATTTATCCATGAAGATAATAGGATAATACATTGAAGTTGGAATCATTACTTTTAAATACCTCATTGCAACAATGCCAAAATTGAAAATAAGTGCATGAATTAATGGAGACTAATAAACAATTGCAATCATTCCAGATATCCAAATCTCAACCTTGAATTCTGAGGAAAAGGCCCTCTTCTTTGTGGAAAAAACTCTTGTTTGGGAGTTAATGGGGATTTTTTCAAACCAAAATGGCCTCAAGTAATGGTTTCATGAGTACTAGAAACCCCAGATAGCTAGAACAATGTCATATTTCCTTTGTGGTAGAGGATATATTGCTTATCTATTTCAACTTAAGGAATACATGGATTGAGTTCTCAAAAGTGGTCGATATTTTATGCATTAATAATTTGTATATGAAACGTTAGACCTTATACTTCAATTTAGAAGAGGAAATATAGAACACAATCATAGTTTGGGTACACTTTTTTTTCCTTGGATATACATCCCTAGGAAATTCTCAAGCACTTCCCCTCATTCTAAGGATGGTACCTCACGTAATGCAAGTTAAGTAGACTATTGTACACTGAATTTGTATTGATTTTAAGTGATTCCCACATATGTAAATGTAGCCACTTAAGGACTTAACCCCAATAATTCCAACTTGTTATTCACAACTCTCATACACTCCAGCTTTCCCACTAAGCGTCTAGTTTGGGTACATGTACTACACTTGTTTTTAATAATTTTGGGTTATTTGAGCAGCTAGATTATTGGGAACAACATAGGGAAACAACTTCATAAGGAATATCTAAAGTCAAATTAATACACTTTAACAATGATTCACATGGAGGTATACTTTGAGAAAAGACTTCCCTAGTTTGCATAAATAAACTTGGATGGATGGTGCCATGTTCAAGGGATGGAATTAGAACAACTCCTATTCAAATACAATAAATTTCATGGATATAGTAATTTTCCAAAAAATGTTAAAAGAAGACAATGTACACCAATAACACCACATGGTAAATACTAGTAACCCATACAAATGGTCCAAAACAGAAGAAAAAAAAGGCATGCACACCAATCCAACCAGAAAATAAAAATAAAAATAAAAAAAATAAAATAAAAGAAGAAAAAACCCTTCCACTTCAAATTGATTTGGGCATGAGAAAGGAGGAGGAAAGAGTTGATAATAAATATGGGGAATCCCAAGTGTTATAGAGGAGGAAAATTCCTAGATAAAGCATGGTGACTCAATGAAGGATTGAGATGGGAGAGGAGGGAAATCAACACATTATATTGGAGGATCCCATTAGTGAGAATGGCCCTATGAATTAGGAAATGATACCATTCATATCAAAGAACAAGGGCGGATCCCATTAGTCACAAGTTCGATTCATAATAGTCACCCCCTCTTTCAGTTCCTCACCACTTACGAGAGGTAGAAATTGAAAAAAGACATTTCAGAAAGAGAAGATCATTAGAACAAAACTATGGGATATCAATGCTTGTTTTCCAAATACCACTATAGTTTAGGACTTCCAATCAAATCTTAGACATATTTTAAAAATGGATCTTACTTTACAAACAATTTGTAAAAGAATACACAAGTTGTTAAAATAATAAATGTAAGGAGCTAAGAAACAAAACACTCACTTCCCACTCCAATCTCCAAATCTGCAAATGGGAAGAAGCAATATCAAGAGACAAACTTAAACTCCTCTTATTTAATAAATTGGACAAGGATCACCACAACCCCCTTCTTTTTCATCATAAACATTATAATTGCTATGAAAAAAAATAAAACACTCACTCCATGAGAAGCAATATACATAAGCACATTGGAATACAACGTCCACTATTTGTCATCAATATAGAAACCATAACCGTTTATATCATTTAAAAAAAAGGTGCTTCCTCTCATAACAAATTAAAAACACTAAGGGGAAATAATTTATTTCTCTTCAAAAATAAATAAACTATTAATGATATAAATTAATAATTATTTACATTTTTTTTATATAAAAAAAATAAAAAAAATATTTAAAAATAATAAATAAATTATTTACTTTATACATTAAATTAAATTATCCATTATTTATATCAACTTTACCTTTAAAAGAAAAACAAAATAAATAATAAAAATACTATAAAACTGTAAAAATTAAAGTATTTAATAAATACTAATTAGATACTCCATTCATGCATATTTAATAACAAAATGCTCTAATTTTTCTTGAAAATGGGATGCTTCACTCCTTTATTGATCATTAAATTATTTATCAAATTCATCGAGTCTTCTTATTAGTCTCTGCCTCAGGTGGGCAAAGACTATATGAATCACTTTGTTACCTTCATGGAAACCAAATATTTAACCAAGGTTTTAGTACATGTTGTTTTCAACATTTATCTTACCCTTATCTAGTTTAGTATTTCACCATTTCTATTCTATTGAGTCTTTTTATTTACTACTTTATTAGATGTTTAGTGTACACCATCCTTTGCTTACTTAGAATATTGGGCTCTCAACAACAACCATGTTGAGCTTTTAGCCTTTTATTTGGCTAGAATAAAGCCAAATTTATGTTGTTGAAGTGGGTATAGGTAGAGGTGAACTTATGTGGTTGAAGTGGGTATAAGTAGAGGTGATTCATAGGTAATCAATATTGAATTATACCTAATTATTCAAGGACAAAAAGTTTGGGTGACTTTTTCTTTTGGATATTGATAATGTGTTTTTTTCAACAATTTATCTAAATATTTTTTAGGTTTTTAAATATTTTATAATGGTCAAGGTTGCAATGTTATAGTCAATATTGCTTTTGTGAATTGTGGATCAAATTTGGAATGGGATATAGTGTGACTATGGAGGACACCAAATTATTCAAAGACAAGAAAAAAACTTGGGTGGCCTCTTTTTTGTATAATGATAATTATCCTTTTTTATATCAATAATTTACCTAAATTTTTTTATATTTTCAAATATTTTATGGGCTAAAATTGCAAGGTCATATCTAATTACATGTGCAAATTATGGATTAAATTTGGAATAGGGTGTGGTATAGGCATGGAGGAAAAATATTTTCCCAATCTCAATCACCCATATTGTATATGGCAACTATTGCAACAAAAAAACATGCCCTCACACTGTTAATATAACACTAATAAGATCATTGATTTGCAATCTCTCTTATAATTACCTTATTTCATATTATTATAGGTTTCCAATATGATGCAACTACAAACATTTGACACCTTTTCATCAAATTCTAACCTTTTCATCAAATTCTAACCCCATCTATATAAGAAAAAAATATAACACTAATAAGATCATTGGTTTGCAATCTCTCTTATTACCTTATCTCATCTCATTAGGTTTCCAATATGATGCAACTACAACCATTTAACACCTTTTCGTCAAAGTCTAACCCCATCATCCTTGAAATTCCCATATGCTCATAGGTATCTCTAAGATGATGGTGATATGTGACCATTTGGCCAACAATATAGGCTTTTATTATGGACTACACCATCTATGTATGGCCATAACTTCACTAATGAAACCATTTGCTTGGAATTAGTTCATTTAATCTATGCTTCCAAATCAATATGGCATACTTTTATACCTTTTGTACTTTGAAATATTTAAATCATATTTTTCAACCATTTATTATTATGCCACTTATGCATGTGCACATTAACTTTGAATAGTTTAGTGGTAGCAAATAAGGGTAAATGGATGCACTATGTATCACATGTATTTTCTCCCATCGTTTTTGTTATTGATATGCGTGATATTGCATCTAACATAATGAATAGAGAATACATTATCTTAATGGAACTTGTTGATTGAGATACTTTTCTAAATCAAAGTGTCATGGACCCAATCTCAAATGATCCCTCTAAGAAAATAATTTTTTTTCTCTAAAATAAAAATTACTGTACCAATTTCATTTAATAGAAAAAAAGATTTAGTAAAGAACACCAATACTTAGGCATAATGATGTGGATATCACATACACAACTAGTTATGTAGAAAAGTTGTTTTTGTTGACATACTAACTGTAATGTATAGTGGAGCTACAAAAGACTAGATTGGCCTTCCATGGATTTAATACTGTTATAAACTCAACATACAATAAAGAATGATAACTTAAACACAAATAATGTGCACCAAATATGTATGTAGATGATAGCTTCAAAAAGTATTATTATGATAAATACAATAGAATTACTTGTATAACAAGAGAATAATTCTCAAATAATCCAAATGGCAAAGAAATTTATATTCCACAATCCAATGTGTATAGTAAAGACATATAATAATGTCTTTACTGACCTATTGACGTATAGATATATTTTTTTCGTGGTGATTACTCATATGAAACACCCACTAGCATGGCAACCTACTATTGCCATATACATGTGAACCCTTATACATTCCCAATAGTGTCATAACATAACACTGCCTTATGAAAATATTTGTTCTTGGTGATTACTCATATGGAACACCCTACCATGGTGGCTTACTATTGCCATATACATGTGAACACTTATTCATTCCCAATAGTGTCATAACATAACACTTAAGAAAATATTTGTTCTCAGTGCTTTGCATTTGAAGGATTTACATTAGATGAGATAGGGAAATAAGACTCTTCATAGTTGCATTTTCTTTTTATTATTGTTGATTATCTATTAATCTATATTACATTCTCATCAATATTAAATGTTGATAGTTATATGTCACATAGTTTATTTTCCAATGATTGTAACTTTGGTGATTTTTTATAGTTGATGTTTTTTTATGATGTCCTTTTTCATAATAAGGGAAATTTTAAAGATCCATGCTTATTAAAAGTGTAAAAACCTTGGCGAATTTTACCAATTCTTAAAATGTCAACTATAAAATATTTGGCGATATTTTTCTAAAAATATTTCAATTTCTAAGGATTTTATATAGTTTATATAATAATTTGGCAATTTTTAGAGTGAAAAAAAATTACCCCATCAAAATTGGGCGAAACGGGGCTTCAAAAAATGCAAATTGACAATTTTTTTTTTGAAAAAAAAAAGGAAAAATAGCCCTTGGGCTAAATTTCACCCCTAAAATTTCCTTCGTAGTCATAATTGCTCCTCAACCTTTAGTTCCATGATTTTTTTTGTTCTTCCATATTCTTCCTAGGATATTTCTACTTTCTTATCTTTGTTATAGACTTTCCTAGTAATGAGGCTCTCAATATGGTTTTATCTTTGATGCTTCTCCTTCACTATTGACCTGTTATGTTTGGTAGGGTAAAAATTATAAGTGTTGTGCTTTATCTTCAACTATATTTACTTGAGATAGAATGTTGCTAGATATTTCCATTGAGTTCTTCAATTTGGATTTTATCCTCTTTAATTCACTCTCAGCTTCTTAAAGTATCACATATGATGACCTACTCACATCTCCTCCTCCTTTTCCATAATTTGAAGGAGTATGCTAATATGATGTGTTATTAAAGGATTTTAGCTAAGGTTTATAATTTGATGAAACTAAGTAATATATTTTTTCATATTTTCTCTCTTCATGCTCATGGTCATTATTAATGCATCGATATTCAAGTAAGATTGTTTTCGTTTAATTCCAAACTTTGTTATAAGTTTATATTGACAGAATAAAACAACCTTTGTCAACTTCACAACCTTACTTGGTGAACGGGCCTAATTATACATTTCTCCATTGAAATAGAAAGCCTTCAGGTTATGGCCTAGTTGTTGTATTCTAGGTATGTTGTTTTGGTATCTCTTAGAGATGTGTTATATTGTTTGCATGTAGATTTTGCACTCATACACAAGGCATTAGTTGTAGCATGTGGATTGTGACTCATCCATGAGTGTAACATGTTGTTCTTTTTCATCCGATTATAATCTAATATTGGTTAGGCGATTAGGGTTGTAATCTAATATGGTAAATAAATGAGGGTTTTGAGTACTTTGGAATACCTAAATGTTGTATTTTCAACAATTAGGTCAATACAATGAAATTGATAGAAGTGCATCTCTAAGTTAGATGAGTTTTCTTGGTTACGGGTTTCTAAGGTAAATCTATGTGTACTATGTGTGTCATTCTTGTTCTTTTTATTTTATTTTTACAATATGTATGCATTACTTCATTTGAAAAGATTGAAAATTCACATTTTGTGTTAGAGTGAGGTTATTGGATTCATGTGGATGCCTTTGTTTCTAGGGTTTATCTCATTCTTGATAAATAAAGTTTAACTTGGGTCTATCATAAACTTGGTTTTAGCGGGATGTATACGATAATGATTCATGTCAAATAAAATGGAAAGCGATTCCAGAATTGAGATTGAGAAAATTACTAGTTAAATCTTTGATCCATGGAATCACAAGATGAAGGACCTTCTTGCGGACATAGAACAATGGGATGTTGCTTTTGAACCTATGGATATGGCAACAAAAGACTGAATAGAGATGGATAGGAAGGAAAAGAGTAAAATTCAAAAATTTCATTCCAATTCGTTTTTCTTAAATGTCTTAGGAGAAGCTGCAAACAAGGCATTGTGGGATAAGTTAGGAGCTTTTTATTAGTCTTAGTTCCTAGTAAAAAAAAAATTCCTTTAAAGGAGTTTCTACCTCCTAAGGATGAATGATAGTGACTCCACCAGAGAGAATATTAATGCATTTAATGCTATGGTAAGTTAATTGTTGTCTTTTTAATTTATTTTTAAGAAGACAGGCACATTAGTATTTTCTCTTTGCCAAATTCATGGGATATCCTAGTTTTAGCTATTGAGAGTAATGCAACCACATTAAAGCTTGACGATGTGGTTGAATCTTTGTTATTGAGCAGTGGAAAAAAATGGACAGTCATACCAAGGATTCCTTGTTTGTGAGAGGTATCCCTATAGATAAAAATAAAATTAAGAGCTAAGGGAGCATATCTAAATCTATAGGTAGATCTAAATGTCTAAGACAATATATAAGTAATAGTTGAAAATGGGGTAAATATAGGCACTGATAAAAGTAAGGGATATTATGATGTTCCTTTCACAAATAGGGAAACATCCTAAGAAGAAGGAGGGGATGTGTACCTAGCATCTACAAGACCAAATTCATATGATGATGCATGTCTAAATTACTTGGGTGTGTATTTTCACATTAAACTTTCCAAGGAGTGGTTTTATAAATATGAAAAGTACACTAGAGGTCATATCTTCCTGTGATATCATTGAATGACCAAAATCAGAAGATGTGGAAGGGTATGAGTATTACATAAATATGTAAGGGCTAAAACCCTTATTAGTGTTTTGCATATTTAAGATTTTGTTAAAAGCATGATATTTGTTAGTAAGATGAGTGATGTGGGTGTGTAGACAATATTTGAGAAGGATATATGTAATATGGTTCAAGGAGAAATAGTTTTTTTAGTGGAATTTGGATTGGAACTATATACAAGTCATTGGGAAGCACTATTACTGATGGGAGTAATAGTATTTCTCTTTCCTAGAATGAAACTAATACAATTCATACTCTTCCTGTAGAGAAGATAATGATCTAGAATCAAATAATGGGACATATTAGAAAGAAAAGACTTAAATAATTATATATCAAATGATTTAAGTCCCTTAAATAATCTAGAATCTAATTGAAATCTAGAATCTCTAAGTTTTCTTTAGATTTTAATTTCTGTGAACATTTTGTATCTCTAATTGTTCTAAATGTTATTTCTTACCCTAGTTTCCATGGAATCTTAGAAAAAATATTGAGACAACTTTATAACAAGGGAGATAAAAGATGTGGAAGAGAAACAATTATATAGGATCCTTTATTTCTCCATGGAAGTAAAGGAGAATACATTGAAATGGAAATAATCACCTTTCATCCCTCATTGCAAGAATCACAAAATAAGGAAATAGTGCATGAATCAATGGAGGCCATTTGTTGAAACACTTGTAAAAATCCCAAAGATTAAAATATCAGCACTCACTGCCAAGAAAAATCCCTCTTCTTTGTGGAACAAACTATTGTTGGGAACTTGATATATCATTTTATAAAACATTGAGTTCTCAAGTAATGGTCGTGTGACTACTAGGAACCCCTCATCACTAGAACAATGTCATATTTCCTTTGTAGTAGAGGATATATTGGATATCTATTTCAACTCAAGGAAGAAATGGATATTGTTTTCAAAAGTGGCCCATATTTTATGGGTCCTAAAGGCATGTATATGAAATGTTGGACCCTATATTTCAATTTGGAAGATGAAACCCCAAACAAAACCCTAGTTTGGAAAGAATATTTTTCCTTGAATAAAACCTTAGGAAACTCCCAATCACTTCCCCTCATTATGAGGATGGTACTAGATGTAAAGAGAACCACGCATATTATTTTACACTAACCTAGCTATAGGGACATATTTTAGTGAGGCCTGCATACATAGAGGTAGTCATAATGGGGGGGAAACCTTGAGACCTACTTCTTTATATTCACCACTCTCAACTACGCAAGCTATCCCACTAGGATTCTAGTTTTGGTACACAAACTGCACTTATTAATATTTTGGGATGATTTGAGTGACTAGATTATTGGAAACAACAAAAGGAAACATTCTCATAAGGAATATTTGAAAGAAAAATACACTTGAACAATAATATATATGGAGGTATACTTGGGAGAAGGGACTTCAATAGGTTTAACAACCAAACTTGGATGAATGGTTCCATCTTCAAGGGATGGACTTTGAAAAACTCTCATTCAAATATAATACCTGTCATGAATATAGTCATTTTGAAGAAAATGTAAAAACAAACAATGTACAACAATAACACAACTTGGAAATATTAGAAACCCATACAAATATTCCAAAATAGAAGAAGAAAGAGGTTCATGCCAATCCAAATAGAAAACCCTCCTCCAAATAGAAAATCATGATTATGGGTCCACATAACCCAGAAAGTAGTGGTGTTGGGTCTACATGACCAGAAGGATTGGTCCATATGAACATGAGAAGTAGCCTCTAAAGTAATAAGGATCGGTCCACAAGGAAATGTTCAAATAAAGGGTGAAGAAACCTATAAACAATGGTTTTTGGTCCACTTTCCCATGAGTTTGGGGATACGTGACCCATGGTGAAGAAGGCCCTAAAGAGTCCCCAAAGTGGGTTCAAAGAAAATTGGTGTAAAGATTGAAGTACCCCCAAAATAATAATGCTTGGTCCACATGCCCCCAAACGTTGTGGTACTTTGGCCCATTAGAACACTTGAAGTGGCAAAGATCTCCGCAATAAATAATGACGTATCCACCATAGTATGATGATGTGGTCAATCTTTATGGTCCCCTTTGGAGAAGATATAGAGTGATATTGAAGTTTTGGCATGAAGTGTCATGATGGATCATTGAGGTAGAGTACTAACCCTTGAGACCACCTTAAAATATGGAGATTCACATATCAAGGATGAGTTTAAGGAGAAACTAAAAGAAGATAATATATCATAATGAAGTGTATAAATAGAAGACCAAACATTTCATTTTATCATCAATAAAGTCTCTCTTTCTATTGCTCATCTTTGGAGGAAAAAGTGTGAAAATTTTTGGAGGAGCAATTTCTGGGCATCTTTGAGGATTGAGGATATTCATGAAAAATGACATAATTTTCTCATATGGTATCAGAATTACAATATTCTTAGCTCATTGGAAAAATGGTTGTAAGGGATATGCGATGAAGCTATCTAGATACTCTTTTTTTCATATTGTTTATTCATCTTGTGATCTTGGAAAAGGTATAATTCATGCTTGTGGGTTTCTCTTATGATGACACATGTGTTTGAATGATAGAGGTCATCTAGGATCTTGGTATGTGAACCTCTCTCTCGGTATATCTCTTTAAAGTCATTATAAAGGGTATGGGGGATATGATGATGGTCATAGTAGCATAGATATGGTATGGTTCTTATACATGGGTCTCTCTTGTGATGGTCATGCATCTCATGGACTAGGGTCCATCTTGTTGTCTTGAAAATGTATGAATTTTGTACATGTTCTTTTGCTTATATCTTGGCATACTTGATGGTGATATTGGCATAGAAGTTGGTGAACAATTTGCGATGATCATAACATATATCTTGGTGATTTATTTGTATAGATCATGGTGATTATCTAGACATATTTTATGATGGTCTTGGCATAGATCATAGTGATTATCTTGGCGTAGTCCATGGTTATTTTTTGGCACATGGCTCATCTCTTGGAATATTCAATATTTTGGAAATGTCTATGATGTAAAAGTTGAGGATCCAAATGAAATCGATGGATGATTATTTTTAAGTATATATTTGAGGCATATTCAGGTTGATATAGTGTGACAGATGTTGAGACAATGTGACAATGATTGTGGCAGTGTGACATTGATAGTGTCATTGTGACATAGGTAGTGATCGTGGCATTGAAATAGAGATACAGAGATTGTGGCTGGGACAATTATACAGGTACAGATACAGAGATGCAAGTACAGGTTGACAAAGACACCGACTGGGGCATTGTGATAGAGATAGTGATTGTGAAAGGTTGACAAAGGTAGTCCTACAATGATATAGGTGTAGGGACAAAGATAAAGGTACAATTTGATAGAGACATTGATACATTGATTATTACCGATTGTTACTTCTATTCGTATCAGTGCGGTAGGACGTGGGAATGATAGGAGATTGTAGTCTCCTTCAGGTTGATGCCTGAGAATTGTGAGTTGGTGCTCATTGAGGATTGGAGTCCTCTCTACAAGTTGGATCCTGTGACCTTAGGGGTTTGTATCCTCCTTTCAGTTGGAGCCTATAAACTTGGGGGTTGGATCCTCCTTCTAGTTGGTGCTGCAAAATCAGGGAGTTGGAGCCTCCTTCCATTTGGGGCTGGTAAATAAATTGAATATAATCACTATATTATAAACAACATTTGCAATGGAGATTTCTCTCTGGTTACGTGCAAAAGCACCAACCTTATATCAAAGGGATATAGAGGTAGATTTCATAGTGCAAGGGAAATCATTAAGCCTTGACTTACAAACAAACAATAAAAACCTATATATTTTAAAAAAAAAAATTTAATAAAACAAGTGCAAGTACTCATACCTTTATAAATGGGACATTGCAGCCATTTCAGGAGTTGGTCCAATGGCTTCCACGATCTGATATTTCTCCAATTTTCTCCGACTAGGGTTGTCAACGGGAATGGAGTCAATGATTGTATGGAGTAAACTCAACATACAATGTGATGTGGAAATATGCGGCTAAAAGGTGGGAAGTGTGAAAAAAAATTGTTTTTGGGACTCAAAGTAAGTAAAAAGGTAAAAAGTGTTTGTGGTGAGACCTTCACAATGTATGTATAGGATCATCCAATATTTTGTTGCCCATGGTATTGGTACATGGTTTTATGTAATGCATGGTATTGTTCCATGGTTTTTGACCCATTCTCATTTTAGGGTTTTTTGGTCCTTTTTTAAGAGAATGGAGTTTTGTTGCAATAAATGCATATCTACCTTGTATTTATGAGGGACGAAATAATGATTATGTGGACCAATTTAGAGGGGATTTAATTGTGAAGGTAAAAATGGAGGGAATAATGATGGGATTATGATGTATAATTATAGCGTTGGCCATAGAGATCTATGTGGAAAACAATTTGTGTTAACAAATTTCCTGCTAATGTGTGAGGGCAGGAGCTCATCGTATGGCCAACAAACATCATAAGATCAAGGGAGGAATGGTGGAAATGCTAAATAAATCAGAGAGAACCATGAAGGGTTGGAGTCTCCTCATTTGAACTGCAGTGGATTTTGGTTTGTATTGATTCTTAACATGGATGAGGTACATACAATCTCAGACATATATATGGACGAGGCGGGAATACCCATGCTCATATCAATGTATCAATATAAAAATGGGGATCAAGGCGCAAACAAGGTGATCCGATCAATAAATATAATTGATAGTACATAATAGTGGCTCCAATAGGAGGCTGAATACAAATACTGATCTTAAGAACTGGTATATAGAAACAATGACATTCTCTTGGAATGTAATATCACAATAACTGAAGCTCTGCTGAGATTGAGGGTGTACGATCAAGAGTCAAAATCTCTAAGGTACAATAAACATCATCTAATACTATAGATATACGAAAGCATGATACTGAGGGGCTTCCAAACATTGTCGCTAACGTATCCCAGATATCACAAAGGACATGAAACTGTATGGGTCCAAACAAACTCACCAATGTGCTAGATTCAAGTGACAACTGGGGTCTTTGACCAAATAATGAAAGAACCAATACCATGTATGGATCTCAACGGTGCGATAATGTAGTTGAAGTCGAGCACGTGAGACCCAACCAACCCAAAAGGAACTAAGCACTCCTTTCAAGTGGTCCAAGGAACTCATTAATGAGGTGGATGAAACTAAGATACAAGGACCTCTAGGTCTATCCTCTGGAATAGATGTGTTGACGTCGACAGAGGGAGACCTATAACTACCAAGGAAATGAGGTTTCCTTGATATAAGAATGAGTGGGACAACCACCGATATGGAATATAAATGGGATTAAGACACTGAATGGTGAATAGGGGAAGGGGAGTACACGGGACTCAAACTTCCTTTGTTTAGAGTATAATGACATGGCTCACCTCACAACAAATGACATTGAATCATGGGGAGAGAATCATAGTTGTGGAACCAGGGAGATGAATGCAATGAGAGATACTTAGGGAAGGAACTAGACAAGTGATATCCAGGGGATCCAAGGGAGACTCATCAAAGAGTACTCTGAACAAAGGTGACCCAATGGGGGGGAATATTCCATAATGTGAGACTATATAAAAATTGTGTGGGCACCAAAAAGCACCATTTGGGCCTTCTTCATAGTTTAAGGAGCTTGAATAAGGGATAGAAGTATGCTCAGTATGATACTCTCTCATGGATTTTTGTCGAGCCCAAGACGGTAAATGCTTGATGTTGTTTTCATGTTTAGAGAGTTTGAAAACATGAAGAAGACTCCAATGGGTCTCTTTTTTGTATAGTAGTCTCCTAATCCCGAAAAAGGATAAAAGTGTGCAAATGAGAACTCTCTTAGCCGAAAGGGGCAAAGAGACTTATTTTTCCTAGGTAGTCCAACCAGGCAAAAAATGGATAAACCTATACTAATTGAATGGTCAATCAAATACTTTTATGAGCATGAGTGAAACCAAGTTTTCTCAACGGTCTTTTCTTTATGAGAGGGTTGGAAAAGAGATTAAATGCAACCCATAAGTGAGCTTTTTCGTAGACTACGGTCCCAGTGTCCAAAAATGCATTAAAGTATACAGATGGAAACGTTCCTAGATGGACGGTTCTAGGGTGGTCCTTTTCTTTAATTTTTCTACATAGTCCGAAAAGAGGATAAATGATACCACATAGACGCCCTTTCAAATACTTAAATGGGCGTGAAAGGAATCAATCTTGCTTGTCAATCTTTTCATTCTTTAAGGACTCAGAAAAGATCTTAACAGAAACTCCAATGGTCAATCAAGCAAGGAGGAAGTGTTCAATGTGCTAAAAGGTGATGTTGGGATCATGGCTGATGGGGAGAAAAAATAATAGTGGAACATTGGTGGGGCCTCCTTGCAGGATGGTCAATGGTGGTAAAATAACGCTAAGTTTGCAGTATGGATGGAGCGGAGGGATCATGAACATGACCATACAGAAGTGGTTTGAATTTCCTGGTGACATGCAAATAGAGGTAAGTTTAGGAAATGGAACAAAAACGTAGGGAAAGCATCAAATGTGAGTCCCATAGGTGGATATAATATGAAAAAATGAACCTGTTGGTGTGAACAATGTGAAAAATGGATGCCAGATGACTATGTGGTGCATGAAATAATAAAAATATTTCGATTCAGCAGAGAACTGATTCAGTGATCAGCAAGGTTCATTGAGGATGGAAAATGAGCGATGGTTCAGGGAATCCCAAGGATACTTGGGAGTTGTGATAGCTTCAAGGATCTCTTTTTTGTTACAAAAGTGGCTCCTGGATAGATCAGAGGGATCTTTCACAATTGATGAGGGGGAAGGAAGACTAGAAAATGAGATCATAAAGATGGTGTTGGTGGTATTCGAGGAAGAAGATGGAGGGTGGATTTATTCGAGGATAGTGACTTCAGACTCAAGGGAGTTCTTGTGGAAGTTAGTGAGGAGGGACCGGTACTCAGGTAGGTTTGGGCAATGATGGGAACAATGACCATAGAGGCCACAAACTGCACACAAGTGGTTCATACATAATGATTTGTTCTTAACCGAAGGGATGTTGGTACATTAAAAATCGAAGTGTCGTCGACCTCTACTATTGTGCACATGTGGGTGGGAAGAAATGACAAATCAGGACAATTTTGAGTAGCTTGGATGAGGACATCGCATAAGGAACAAGTAGGAGGTGGACGTGGTTCTGTAGGGGTTTTTGGTGCCATGTCCTCAGTCTTCGTGGGAGGAGGGGGTGCAAGAGTGGATGAAGGAGAAGCTGGTTGTGAACCAGGAGGTGGATGTGACACTGTCTCAATAGGTTGGACTAGAGTCAACATGAATTGTGGTGTCGGGGTGGGGTTGGTTGGATCGAGGTACCACATTGGAACACCCAAAGTTAATCCTGTAAGGTTAAGAGTATCCATGAATAGTTTAATCATGATTTTAAAGGGTGGAAAGAGAAATGAGATGGAACGTATGGGAAATGAACCCCAATAAATCCCCAGAGAAAGACCAAGGCTGGGCGCGATCTGTGGTTGGGACTACAACCGAGGTTTCAATGAGTTCAGAAGTTTATCGAATGTGATGGTGCACAAATATGATATTTCAGCCATAGAGGGAGGAGGTTATAGGGACAAAAAGGTTTCAGTCAAAGGGGCACCAATAAACATGCATGAACCAAAGGCGAATAGGGAGGGCATGTATAATCTATCGATGGTGGTGTCGATGATAGGGAGGACATACTTTGAAGTGGTTGATCCTTTGGGATCGTAGTACGTCAACTGGTCAATGGTCACAATCTTCCCATCATGGGGTAACATCATCAATCGGAATATGGATGAAGTAATGGCTCTCATCACATATATGTAACTACGTCCAAGGAGAAGTTTATAATCTAGTTGGGAATTCACAACTTCAATGTCGATCAACATAGTTTTACCTGCCAACTCAATGGGGACATTCGTGAGAACTCCTTGTGGTTGGGAAACAAAACCATCATAAGCATGTAGGTCGGTGGTTGAGGGTTGAAGGGTTATGGATCCTATATTCTACCAATTAAAGGTTGACATAACACAAGTGGATTCACCCTCATTGATGAATGAGCAAATTCCCAACAGTGTCAAGAACCTGGAAGGATATGGATGAAGGGATATGAGGTTCTCCTTGATCCAAGTTGAAAGTGATCAACCTAGAGTCAGAGGGGTCGATAATAACTAAAGCAGATACAAAGGCTTTGTGTTGCAGAGGACAATTTCTTAGTATTTAATCCAGAGCGTACATGGCAAAGGGAGACTAGCCCAAGTCATCAACAATATTGTAATTGAGAGTGGCTCTAGTAGTGGAGTTGTTTGAAACGCAATGCAAAGGGAACCTAGGTACTTTTGCAGTCCCGTCCATGTGGGGTCTTGGGAAATGTAAGGACATATCAAGGGCAGTGGAGGTAGATTTTGTGGAGGGGTTAATGCTTTTTGTTGTGGAGCCATATTGGTTTCAATGAGTCTATAAGTTGATGCCATACGACAATGTCATAATATGATGGACACTAGGATCGATGGGCTGACTCAAAGAAGCTGTTGTGGTATTTTGTTGTACCATTGGTTGGGTTGCAACTACTCCTTAATTCGGTAACGGGTTCTGCAACACCATAGGCAGAGGACCTTGTGGTGGTGGGTTTGGTTGTGTTGGACCGGCAGCATTGGTTTCATGTTTATTTTCTTCGTGTAATAGGTGGTAGACTCAATGTAACTAGGGGAACTGTTGTGTATTGTGGCCATAAACGTCACAAATGGTACACGGATGGTTAGTCTGCAACTGAGGGTTCTTCCCAGGTCTAATTGGATGCTGAGGGTTTTGTGCAGGGGCATTGGTTCTATTGTTGTTAGGAGGGTTGGTTTGATCGTCCCCTTGAGGTTGGTTGTTTCCTCGGTTCCTACCTCTATGTCTTCTTCCCTTCCTTTGTTGGTTATTGGGTGCATGTTGATTGGGGAGGTTCTGCTGAGTGTAGACTTTTCCTTAAGGAACAAGAGGAATCAGGGTCAAAGCAGGTGTAGGTTGCATAAGTGGTGGGTAGTAGGTGAGAGTAGCTGGAGGGGTTGCAAATCATATCATTTGGCCATTACAAGCATGTGCCAAGAAATTCGGTCCATGAACATGCATAATAGGTGTGGGAGACACATATGAATGTGTGGCTCGAGACTGAGCCGTTGCGTGTGAAAAGATAGGGGAGTAGCCAAGTTGGGAAACAATAGGGGTGTTACTGGAGTGAGGCGACATTAAAGGAGAGGTCATGTACAGGTGGGGTTGTTGGGTAACATAGCCAATGACTCCATCATCAACATGGGATTCCCTCGGCGTATCTCGCTATGAGGAGCCAACACAAGGAGCATTAGGTATGATGGTGTAAAGGTAACTCGATTGGGAATATATAAGGTGGAATTGTTGTGCTTTGAGTATTGCGTCTTCCTCGGTTTGTGGGCTCTCGGCTACAACATCCTTGGCAATACAGAAAATATGGTTTTAAAAAACCAGTCAAGGAAGATCCTTCCATCTAAATGGATTTTTCATAAACTACGGTTATGTCGCCACTCATGGATGTGATCTGTGATATGGGTAATATGTTTTCTATTGATAGGATAACATGACTTACATGACCTCATTGTAACAGATAGGTAACTGTAAGTACTAGAGGAACATTAAGGCTAAAGAGGAAAATTTAGGATAAGTGGCATGGGGCATCTCAATCTACCATTTTGTTGCAACACCGGTGAGTGTGCATTGGAATAGCCGCAATCAGATATAATCGTCCACTATGTTGTTGGAGGAACACCATAAGTGGAATGACATGATATGGTTTTGAGGGTCTTCTCCCGCCTTTCCTTCAAACTTAGGGATGTGCGAAGGGAATTTGGTAGGGATGGGAGGCCATAATGGGTCATGTTGGATGGGGTCATTTGTTAACCTCGCCAAATATGACAGGCTGATACTAGCCATGAATGGAAGACCGGGACCTAGACTAGATATGGTAGGGCTATCAATGGTGTTGGGGTCGGCAAGCATGTAGTTACTATGGGAAAATGGGTGTTTGTAGGGATGACTCTTGATAGTAGAATTAGTCACTATAATGGTGTGAATAACCAGAATAGTGGTAGAAGGGCTAGTGCCCCCATGCATGAATTCAGGAATGATGTGGACCATGGCGAATGGAGTGGGGCCACTACTCTTAGGTAGCGAACCAACAACAATATGAGCGGTGAAGAGGGGCATAATAGGACAAGGACTTTTAGTTCCAGCATAAGGGATACTCAATATGACGGGTGGAGCGCTCACCAGTACACTATCAACAATCCCCTTTGGAAGGGGTTGGGAGGTACACCAACCATGGGGATAGATGGGGAAGTGACCAAGGTAGGCTCATATTGGAAGGAATATGAATATGACTCAGATGCATTGTGTGGCTCTGAAGGTGGTGAAAGAAACTGAATATGGATTTGACGATGACAGTTCAAGGAACCGAACTGAGGGGCATTCCCCCTAATTATATGGGAGTAGCATGTGGGAGAAATGGTGATGTGATGGTGTGATATATAATGAATGAATTATCAAGGGTGGCAAACGCAAGCTCAAAAATTCAACTGCACTCGAGTGCGTAGAAGGAGAGCTAATAAATGGATGCACACAAGCCAAAAAGAAAGATCTAAAACCAAACTGTAACAGTGTGTCACAACAGGATAGTCTATAAAAAAGTGACCAGAAAGATAACAAGAAACATTATGTATGAAGAAAATGATGCACTAACCTATGGGTTATAAGTGCAAGAAATATCCTAGCTACATGATGGAAGCCCCTCACAAATAGTTTCCTCTAAGGGGTGATGAAATCCACTGTAAAACAATATGAAATAGGAGAACAAATGATTAAGAGAATCCCACTACCGAGAGGGAACTCGAGTAAAAGAGGCATAAGAGAATGAAAACTAGGCTATCTATTTCATGGCACGTTCTAGATGGTTTTCTGGCACTTCATCCCTTTGGTCCTCGACACCCAGTATGGGAGCCAACATGCACGAGGAGGACTATGNCCCCCCCCCGATAAAATGGTTGTGATTGTATCAACAAATACTAGAGGATTCCGGTTCCCTAGAAGACAATGTCTCAGATGTAAGTGATAGAGGGGGGTTATTTGGATGGCTATCCCTAGTGTTCCAACCTAACTAAAATATTGTTTTGGTCCTCAAATGAGGTTACAATGTTGGTTGAGTTAAGGTTAATTTTAGGATCATCTTGGGATCATGGACCAAGCATTCATATTAAGGTGTGCGATGTGTGCACAAATGGAATGTGATCTCTAAAAATCAGGCCTCTCTACAAGAGACTAATATTTTGAAAAGTAAATGACAGTACTGAAAGTAAATTATTTTCAACAATTAAAAATTATTCTTTCCAGATAAAATAAAATATGCAAGTAAATAAGCACACTAGGAACTCTATAGGGTGTAGGAAAAACATGGGCGGTCTCAACTACAAAGATCAACCAGGATAGGCTCAAATTAAAGCAAATGGGGACTACAAAAGAACCAAGGGGCTTCAGGAAATCATATCTAGAAAAATGTAGTCAGGAAAGGGGCAGAACAAAGACAAGCGGTCTATAATGGATCTAAAACACCTTAAACAACTAGAAAATCAGCAGGTCGCACCTATCACTGGAACATATGCGATTGTGATCGCACAAAACTAAAAAACTGTTGTGACCAAGATGGAAAAACAACAAAAAAAACATAGGTCACACTTAATAGGGGTTTTCACGCAACAAATCGTACAAAACATGGTAACAACAACAACGTGGATCGCTATGGAAGGAAGAAAAAGAGCAATATGGACTTTGGATCCAGGTCACACTTAACTAGGAAAAAGGTGCGACCTAGCTCACACTTATCAGGAAAAAAGGTGCGATGAGGGTCATTATTTATGGCCGTAAAGGTGTGACTCAGCTGAAACTAGAACTTTTTTGGGAAAAAATGATGGTTAGCTCCCGGAGGGTAGGCATTGTGGACAGATTGGTTCAAATATGCCGAAAGGGGGTCGCATCTGTGACGGCAAGGGTACCCAAGTCAAAAAAATCAGCAAACAAAATAATAAACCCATAAAACCAAATATCCAAGAGGATCAAGCCAGTGGGGCCACCAAAACTGTAGTAGAGGTTTCTCTACGGCTACATGCAAAACCACCAACCTTAGATCAAAGGTATCTAGAGGTAGAGTTCTTGGTGCAATGGAAATTATTCAACCTTGAATTACAAACAAACAATAAACAAACTATATTTTTTAGATTTTTTAATTAATAAAACAAGTGCAAGTACTCATACCTTTATAAATGGGCCACTACAGCTGTTTGAGGAGTTGGTCCAATGGATTCCACAATCTAGTTCTCCAGTTCTCTCCAACTAGGGTTGTCAATGGGAACGAAATCAAGGATTTTATGGAGTAAACTCAACATGTAATGTGATGTTGAAAAATGTGGCTAAAAGGTGGAAAGTGTGACCAAAAAAGTGTTTTTGGGACCCAAAGTAAGTAAAAAGGTAAAAGGTGTTTGTGAGGATACCTTTACAATGTATTTATAGGATGATCCAAGATTTTGTTTCCCATGGTATTGGTCAATGCTTTTTGACCCATTATCATTTTAGGGTTTTTTGGTCATTTTTGAGAGAATGGGGTTTTGTTGCAATAAATGCACATCTTCCCTGTATCTATGAGGGAAGGAATAATGATTGTTTGGACCAATTTAGAGGGAATTTAATTGTGAAGGTCAATGTTGCACCTAAAATAAACACTGATTCCTGACACCCTTCAAAGCACTTGGCCAAGGATTCTTCTGGGCACTTTTTCCCACTCTTGAGTTGGCTGGCACACTTTCCCTCCTGTGACAGAGTGTCGGTGCATGTTTTTCATTGACATTAGGTTCCACCAGTGCCTTTACCATGTTTACAAAATGAATCGACGCATTTACCCTCTATACAAGAAGCGCCAACATGCTTAAAAGGGAAAAAAAGGAAGTTTTGAGAAGATTTCAAGAGAAAGCTCTCGTGGAGGATGTTCCTATCTGATAGGGAGAGCTGGAACTCGACCTCCTCACCCCAGAGGGATCATACCCTATCCTTTTCACAAAATATCTCATCTCATATGAGCCTCCCTTGGCTTATAAAAGAAGGCTTCATGAACCATGTGGGGGGAGACCAAAGAGACCATCTGATGCAAGAGCATCCTGCTCTCCATTTCAAATTCCAAGTTCAATGCTAGATCAGGCCTAGGAAGAGGTCTACACATTTTTTATTTAATAGTCCCTAGACTATTACATTGTAAATAACCTATGTTTTATGAATATTCTGGATAGTGATGAGTCATTCTGCTTAGTCATAGGTTGTTAGAGTTGTAGAAATAATAGCAAGTCGTGACTCCGTGCGTGGAGAATAGCCGCTGAACCATTTGTTTAGACAAATATGTTCTTCCATCATTCTTTGTAAAATTTGTTACAGGACCAACTCAGTAGAAGAGTAGAAGAGTAGATTAAATATCTAGGTTGTAGAGGTTGAAAGGGTTTCATCTTTCAGAAGAAAAAACTGTTTTGCAAAGAGGCAGCCAGACCTGTGTCTGTACTGACTTGTAAATATTTGAGGAGGCTGAAAGTGGGCCTAGAGTTGTGTGTATTTTCTTTTATTTCCCTAATAGAAGTTAGCCATGTGTTCTGAGTGCTGTTAGTCTAGATGTATGCATTATTTTGAGCAGCGTAGCTGTGTAGAGCTATTTCGACGTTTTCCTTAATATTTGTAGATTTCTCTGCAATAGTTGGTTTAAGAGTTGGATTTTGTTGGAATAGTCAAAGGATAGGGTAGATACATGCATAGGAGGAATATACTGATGGATAGAAGCGGTTTGAGGCTGGATTGATCAATTCAATTGATCAAATCCGTGCAGAACACAAGTTTTCTGACTTAATGTGTTTTTGCAGAAAATGGGCGGTGGAGATTGGATCCGCAGATGTAGATATAAAGGTCCAGGAGGAATCCACAACTGGAGTTGCGAGGGAGATTATGGATCTTCCAAGGTTTGGGTGATATGCATAAAAATGAAAATCGATGGCTATGGTGAAGGCTATAACGAAAATATCTAACGGTGGGAAAAATTGTGGAAAAAGATTTGTGAGTAGAAAATTGTGGAGGAGTAACTTTGGGAATTTGGCATCCTGCATCCCACATCCTAGAACCCTATTTCAAGAAGGCCATTTCAGAATGAAAGTTTTGGGGGAGTAACTTTGGGAAGTTGGCATCCCGCATCCCACAACCCGATTGTGGGAAGGCCGTTGCGGAACGAAAGTTGCGGAGCACGACTTTGGGTGTTTTGAGATCCCGCATCCTGCACCCCGACAGCAAAAAATCTGTTGCGGAAACAAAGTTGCAGGAAGGAAAAATTGTGGGAAGGTAATTTTAGTGTGGAATTTTGTGTTTGAAGCTAAATTTGGAGATCTTGCCAAGTGTAGGACCCTGAAGATCCTGGAGGTGTTGGTTGGGTTGGTTTTGGTCTGAACCCCTGCACCATTTTTGGTATCAGAGCTAGTGCACAAATATTTGCACACTATGGAGAGGAGGCTTGCAATATTAATTTGCAAGATGAGGACATAATGCTGATTTTTTACCAGAGGATTTGAGAAGGACGTTGTGGTACGGGAACCCTCACAACAGATTGTTGCAGGAAATGAATGCAAAGCTCAAAGCCTATAGAGAGCATAAGGAGTGCTCAAAGGTTCTGTGTGAGAACCAAGAAAATGCCAATAGTCAAGTAGGAGGAATCTTAATGAGTTGTTGAGAGGGTAGACTTGTTTTTAGTTCATCATGAGTC
Organism: Pseudotsuga menziesii; assembly: GCA_001517045.1. NCBI lineage: Eukaryota > Viridiplantae > Streptophyta > Pinopsida > Pinales > Pinaceae > Pseudotsuga > Pseudotsuga menziesii. The sequence goes on along the minus strand of LPNX010450148.1, from coordinate 92,627 downwards.
TGGGAAAGCTCATGGAGGTGGTATGGAAGGTGGCTACTAAAATTCATCTAAAGGGTTCAAGAGGAAGCCACAATAGAACAAGGGAAGATGCCAGAGAAAATGGTGTCAAGAGGATGAGTCAAAGCAAATTTGATAGAGAGGTTGTTGAGCTGAAGGAAAGGCTTAGTAAGGTGACTGAACTGTTGCATGGGGAAGCTATAGGAGGTCAGTATTATGTATGGAGGTTGAAGAAGAAGGTGCAATGGCCTGTAAAGAGGTTATGTTCCAGGGATCTCAAGCACAAGCATATTGTTTGGGTGAAGGAAGAGGAAAGGCTCAAGGCAGCTAAGCATGAGGAAGTTCACGTGATGTGTGAACCTGAGTAAGGTGTGTACCTTGAAGAAGAGAAAGAGGATTTTGATACAGAGTTTGATGTTCAACTCTTGGACATGGCAAGGTGTTCATATCAGTATCAGGTGGGAGAAGAGGATTTTGAATTGAGGTCTACTGAGGATCTCAAAGACTATTTTGAAGAAATAGTGTAGTATGAAAAGATGGAGGAGAAGGCATCAGTTGAGGATGACGTTCCTTATGTTTTTCAAACTAACAATATGTGTTTAGTTGCAAGTTGCATAGTAGGTACAGAGGGACAATTGTTGAACATTGTCCAACAGTTTGAAGAGGATGAAGATGAAGGTAAAATCATGGACATGTGGTATGTCTATATTTTACATATCTATTTGTTGACTTTGTTACAGGTATTCTGCAAATGGATAGTTGGGATGGTGAATGATGAAGCATGGTTTCTTGGTAGAAGTCAAATTTCCTTTTATTAACTAAAGGAAAATCCAAAGGAATAAATTGTCTTGAGAAACAATATGGCAACTCAAGATTGGGATGACGATGTTGAAAGGTGTGGAAATGACATTATTGTATTACAGCAATGGAGGAAGGTTTTGGAAGTTCTCTATACTTATGAACAAGTGGAAGTCACAGAGGAGAAGGGCATCCAGACAAATATGTTTCAGCAAAGAAGCAGACTGGATGAGAAGATAGATGAGATATGGCATCTCATGCAGAGATGTCAGAGGAACGGTAATGATGAGGTACATGCAGTTATTTGGATGACTGTGGAAGACTGGGAAGCTCATTACATGATTAATGAATAATAGCAACTACAAAACAAAGTTTGGGATCCAGGTATATTGCAGCTGGAATACTATGACCTGGAGTTCATATTTCTTTTCCTAGGGAGTCTGATGCAGAAGCATCCTGCTCTCCATTTCAAATTCCAAGTTCAATGCTAGATCGGGCCTAGGAAGGGGTCTACACATTTTTTATTTAATAGTCCCTATACTATTACATTGTAAATAACCTATGTTTTATGAATATTCTAGATAGTGATGAGTCATTCTACTTAGTCATAGGTTGTTAGAGCTGTAGGAATAATAGCGAGTCGTGACTCCCTGCGTGGAGATCATCTGCTAAACCATTTGTTTAGACAGATATGTTTTTACATCATGATTTGTAAAATTTGTTACAAGACTGACTAAATAGAGGGGTAGCAGAGTAGATTAAATAGCTAGGTTATAGAGGTTGAAAGGGTTCCATCTTTCAGAAGAAAACTACGTTTTGCAGAGAGGCGGCCAAACCTGTGCCTGTACTGACTTGTAAATATTTGAGGAGGCTGAAAATGGGCCAAGAGTTGTGTTTATTTGATTTTATTTCCATAATATAAGTTAGCCATGTGTTATAAGTGATGTTACTCTATATGTATGCATTATTTTGAGCAGCATAGCTTTGTAGAGCAATTTCAGCGTTTTCCTGAATATTTGTAGATTTCTCTACAATAGTTGGTTTAAGAGTTGGATTTTGTTGGAATCATCAAAGGATAGGGTAGATACATGCATAGGAGGACTAGACTGATGGATTGAAGAGGTTGAAGGCCGAATTGATCAATTCTTTGATCAAATCCGCGTAGAACGCAAGTTTTCTGACTAAACAATTTTTTGCAGAAAACAGACGGTGGAGATTGGATCCGCAGATGTAGATCTGACGGTCCAGTTGTAATCCACAACTAGAGTTGCAAGGGAGATAATGGGTCCACCAAGGTTTGGGTGATCTGCATAAAAAGGCAAATCAACAACTGTGGTGAAGGCCACAACGAAAAGATCTAATGGTGGAAAAAATTGCAGAAAAAGATTTGCGGGCGAAAAGTTGCGGACAAGTAACTTTGGGAAGTTGGCATCCCACATCCTGCAACCCAATTTCAGGAAGGCCGTTTCAGAACGAAATTTTTGGGGGAGTAACTTTGGGAATTTGGAATCCTACATCCCACAACTCGATTGCGGGAAGGTCGTTGTGGAATGAAAGTTGCAAAGTGTGACTTTGGGTGTTTTGAGATCCCGCATTCCGCACCCCGACAGCGAAAACTCTGTTGCGGAAACAGAGTTGTGGGAAGGAAATTTTAGTGTGGAGTTCCTAAATTTGAAGCTAAATTTGGAGATCCTGCTAAGTGTAGGACCCTAAAGATCCTGGAGGTGCTGGTTGGGTTGGTTTTGGTTCAAACCCCTGCACCACTATCCTTATGTTGTTGGGTTGAAATTTGTTATTGAGGAAAAGTTGAGTGAGTGTTGCGAGAAAAGAGCTTTGTGTGTGTGTCTAAGGCCTTGTGGAGACAAAGATATTGACATCAAGGATTTGGTTGTAGCTTTCTCTTTCCATTTGATTAATACAAAAGTGTTTCCCTTTCCCATATTTGATTTGTGTTAATATCAATCATTTATTATTCGATTCCTTGATCACTAATATGGATTGTTGATCTTCCTTGTTACTCTTGTATTTTTGTCTTGTTTCTAATGCTTCTTTGTAGGTACTATATATCGCATAAAGAACAGTGAAACAAAGACCAGGACATTTGTATCTAAGGTAAAGAGTTATTTTATTCAAGTAGATTAACCATCTAGGGGAAGGATATACCATTGTGGTGTTTTTTTCTAGACTTGTACCATACAAGCTAGAGGAACAAGCGGTGTCCGCATCGGTTGAAGAAATCGTACAAACAAAATCGGTGACCATACTGGGAAGAGATTGATCCAATCACATCGGGGATAGATATGATCATATCTATAGCAGATCCACTTAGATCTGAGATCTTTGGTAACACTCTTACTTGTAAACTTGTCATTCTCTTTGCTTGACTCACTTGAGATGTTAAGATGAGTGTTCCACCTTATTAGTTTTTCAATTGCCTCTTTTGAGGTATACATTACGTCTTTATCATTCCAACTCATTCCACCTTTGGTTTCTTTTACAAGTGACTGACCTTTTTCCGAGGTTGAATCACCCGATGCACCTGGGTAGATCTGAAAAAGCGCCACCCCTCTCTAGCACCTATTGAAATCTGGCGCTAAGTGTTGCTGGCTCCTTCTCCCATATGACACAGAGCACTAATGGCGCCTTCACTGAGTGTACACAGTGCGCCAACACCCTGATGGTACTCTGGTGCATCCCTTCATAGTGTGCTGAGGTAGGTTCATCACTATTTTAGAGCGTGTGTTTTGAAATTTTTTACTCTCTCGGTTTGTTGTTCAATGTGTTTAGTGTCATTTTGTTGAATCTGGTAGTTTGATAGCCTGATCTCACCTTTTGATTTTAGATTTATAAGTCTTCATTCATAAGGAATTTGTAGTTGAGGAAATTGTGTATGAATCATAGTTTTAGATGCATGGTTTGATTAGTTCATTCTCTGAAAGTGACCATAGGCTTGTGATAAAATAAGTTATGTAGCTTCTTTTCATTAGTCAATTCCATCTATTTAGTGTTCTTTCTTTTTCAAATTATATTGAAAATACAAAAGAAGATAGTTAGCTTGTTTTGCTTCGATTACTCTTGGTTTGCATGAGTTCTTAGGAGAATAAATATTTTTTATTTTGATTAAGAAAGCATAGATTGTTTGGGCTTTAGAAGCTCCCCTTCCTTTCTACTTTCAGAGTTTTTTGTAGTCTTATTGGTAAAAATATTGTGTTTGAGAAATTGTTGAAGATATTGAATTTTGAATTCTTGAAAGTAGCATGGCATCTCTATTTTTGAAAAAATAAAATTTTATCCCCTACTCTAGTTAGCCTTCATTGAAGAAAAAATTGAATTGCATATAGGTCTTAACTTTCCATATTTACAAACAATCCACAAACATTCACTAACCATCAAGATAAAATCAACAATAACTTAGGTTAAAAATTTTAGTAATTTGAGTGATAGGGTAGAGACGTGTTCCGACATCTTAAAACATAGGAGTTGTTGTTATTTTCCTGCACTACATCCCAGGGATCGTGTGGTTCTTCCACGTACCATTGGTATATCAAACTACCTTTCACGTACCCTTGAGGTATATCAAAAGGTACTTCACATACTCAGTTGTATATCAGAAGGCCCCTTTCAGACATTTGTGCATTAGACAACACTAATACGGATTTGAGCTCCCACGTACCTTTAGTATATCAAGAGACCCCTCTAGGATACCCTAACCAACTAAGAAAATATTTTTGGCCATCTTGTTGGATCAATACACCGAGAAAAACACTCAGGGAGCTACTACACACGTGTCATCTAGGAAATCGAGTATTCAGGAAAGGGTACGGTCCCAATCCTCCTTGTCGCATTTTACTGTTGGACCCTACGGTATATCGTGAGTTGTGACAACTTGAAAATCCTAGTGAGGAACCGGCTATCATAATCCCATCCCATCCTTTAAGTTTTCTTGTGGCCTTAGCTTGCGTAGGTTTGTTTGTGTGAATTTTATTCTTTGTATAGATTTCTAGAGTAGAAAATCTTAGCTATCACCCTAAATGATCTCCCTACGAGACGTTCTCATAGATTGCAAGGTTTACCACTTGACTCTCCTCCTGTCGTGGAAGGAAACGAAGGTGAAACCATGGACCAACAAAATACTGTTGATTCTCATGTAGAATTTGTTTCAATTACTGAAGCTATGGAATAATTTTATTCTTATGATAATCCCTTATTAGTTCAACAACCTTCCATTGAAGATATCACAATCGAAAGGCCAACCTGGTTCATCGAATTGGGTATTCGATTACCCATTAGATGATAGTGTGGCAACAGAGTTTGGTCCAAATGATACTTTTTGGGAGACTTCTCTAGGGAAATCTATTTCTAAATATGAGACTACTAGAGCTTCCTATGTTACTCCCATTTGAGAGGCCCTGTCGAATCCAGAATTCTTCGGGCCCCTCCATCAATCTATCAAACATTTACATAACCTAGGAAACAATAAAAAGAGGAGAATTCTTTCTCCCCTCTCCCATCGTTCAGGAACAACCCCACCTGGATATCATGCCCTTTCCCCATCTCAAGTAGCTCCTATTTCGGGGTCACATGCTTAAAACATGGTTATTAAAGGTCCAGGTCAACCCTCCACCCCATCTTCGCCTATTCAAAACTCCCCATCAATTTCCACTCCGCCCATAGTTTCCACAGCTTGGGGGATCCCCAGCCCAAGTTGTTTTACCTACCAGGGCAACAGTTTATAGTATGGGATAAAACCTACCAGCGGAACCACTAATAGTAAACACTCCTCCTCCTAATACCAACACAGTTGTACCCTCTTCTAGCCAGGGACGACCTTCATGGGTCCAACCCGCTTTTATTCAACTTTCTTGGGGTTATACTTACCCTAGATATCAACCACCTATGGTTCATCAACCTTATCAACCGTCACCATCGAGGGTTGTTTATCCTAGAATGACGTACCCTGGGAATGCTTATGTCCTTTGGAGGAAACCTAATTGGTCTAATGTCCCATCCTATGGAGGAACTTTCTTAAATAATGTTGGATTTTTTGGAGGCCCACCTTCTGGAGGACCGCCTAGAGGACCTAGAGGGCCACCATCTAGAGGGACACCATTTTGAGGACCACCACCCAGAGGTCCACCTCCTGAAGGCTCACCCCCTAGAGGCCCACCTCCCTCAGGTGGCCCACCGCCTGGAAAACCCTCTAGTGGATCATTTGGAAATCAACCACCTAACCAACCAGCCATGGGGGCATCATCGATGCTCATTTATCAATATGTGTATGGTACTACTAGTCCATATATGCCATATCAGTATTACTAGTACCCCCAACCCAATCAACAACTACCTTAGATCTTCCATATTTTTCCAGATTGATCAACGATCTGATACATCATGATCCCTCATGCCCATCCATCACGGTTAAGCTACCCTCGAACAAACCTAAATTCTATGGTAAACCTAGTGAGGACCCTAAGAACCACGTGATGAATTTTCATCTCTGGTGCTCATCTAATTATCTGATGTATGGTTTAATCTTTCTACGTTTGTTTCAAAGAAATCTCACCGGAGTAGCTGCCAAATGATATATCGAGCTACCTCAACATTCCTTTTGGGACTTTAATACCTTGGCAATGGCCTTTTTAACACACTTCCAGTTACTGATTCGATATGATACAGGTACAGAACTATTAACCTCACTTCGCCAGACTACTTCTACCCATATCTCCGATCATATACATGAATGGACATGAAGATGTAGGTTGATTAAGGCTCCCATTCCCAATTAGTTACTTACCGATTGGTTTACGAAATCCTTACTTCCACCCACTTCTAGGGATGTCTCCATGGGATGCGTTGCTACTGAGGAGCAGGCCATTAGTCATGCTCAGTACCTAGACTTTGTCTATTCCCAATCAAGCACTTTGTACAACTTAATTCCTCATGATCCTCGTCCTACAACTGATCCTTCAAGACCTGCAACTGAGCCACCTTCTAATGGAATTCTTGGTTCAGTTCAAACTCAATCGACGAAAAAATCTGCAAAAAAGAAAAATCAACCGACCGCACCATCTAGTCAACCTGCTCCACCATCCAAAATTGCATCCTCTCCTATTTTCTCCACTTAAGTAAACGCGGTCCAATCCAAAAAATATATGGGAGGAAGGAAAAAGGGTAAAAAACAATCCAAGAAACCCTATAATGAACAAGAAGGAAACAAAAAAAAAAACGGATGTTGATTCTAAGAATAAGAGAAATGCAAAGTTTCTCTATCTGATTTGTGGAGGTGATCACTTCACTAAAGAGTGTCCTCATCGCAAGGAAGTTAGAAATTTTTTGAAAACACCCCCACCCCGGTAGTCCTTACAGACCCTTTCCCAACCCAACAACAATTGATTAACCATCAATCCTTGCACGGGCCGTCTTCATCCTCCATAGATGAAGTTAAAATGATGTCAAGTGAATTGATTATCCTTAATACTCGATCACAAATATGACCCTCCTCCAAAAAAGAAAACTAATAATGTTCCAGCTGAAAAACCTTCAACATCCACTCCTCCTCCGACCAATGGTATTTATATTGAGAAACCTACTCTTGATGCAATTCTTCGCCCACCTAAGATTACACTTCGAAAGTCCACACTTAATCCTAATGCACATGCTTCCCAGTACTATAATATAATGGAAGATATGGCTCAAGCACTGCGCACTATGTAGACACTCTAGGTGCTCCAAACATGCCCTACACAAAGAAGAATTTACTATCAGTCCTTGGAGCACTGGATCCATAAAACAACAACATTATCGCTTTCAATCTAGACAATTTTAAATCCAATATTTCCCATCAGTTGGCTTTCCAGTTCTCCATGAAAGCTATTGGAAAGAATATATGTCATACCATATTAGGCGAGAGAGCCTCCACCTTGGTCATGTATTTATCTTGTTGGAGAGCTATTGGTTCTCTTAAAATTAATCATTCACCCACTGCACTAAAGGTTTTTGATGGTCGCGACTTTCAACCCTATGGATTAATTCCCTCTCTCCAAGTAAAACTGGGGGGGGGAATCAGTTTCCATTCATGTTGAAGTCGTTGACGCTCCTTTAGATTACAATCTTCTTTTTGGTCGAAACAGGTTTTACGCTATGCAAGCTGTTGCTTCATCTGTTTTCTTAGTAGTCAAGTTCCCATTTTAGGTAAAGATTGTTACTATTGACCAGTTAGACTTATGTTCACTCGATGCAACTTCGAATACTGCGAACAATGTTCCACTCTTGGCTTCCATGACCCGCCAATATCAAAACATTGGATTAGGTCTTCTCAAAGACTCCTCACTCATGGGAATATTTTTGTCATATAATCCTCCTCTCGTGTCGCAGCCCGCATCTGTGAACATGATTTCTACTTCTACAGTAGATAAAGGAAAGTCCATTGTTGAGTAAGCATCAATGACTCCTTTTGAGGAAATGTACCACGCGATTCAAACCACCAGTGACCCCACCATCAACAAACATTTGTTGATGGCTTCAAATACCTATCACCTACCATATTACCTAGACAACCCCCCCGTCTCTAGATTATATTTCGCATACACTCCCCTATGATGAATCCATCATGGAAGTCATGTCCTTAGATGAGATTCCTTGGAAATATCATCACCACCAATCCTATTTCCTTCCCCATTTTTATATGGTAGATGAACAAATTGCATCGGTGGTTTCTTCTGATATAGAAACTCATCCTCAATCCCCGATCCTCACCTATGATGTCAAATCTAAGCGTAATTTAAGTAACATTACCAAAACCATTCCAGTTGACATATCAGTGAAACCTAGTATCCAAGAGAACATCAAGATAGGCCAGAACTCCTCCCCTTTAGAAATACAGTCCTATACGGCCTTATTTAAGGAATTCAGAGATATTTTCACTTGGACCTATGAAGAAATGCTAGGGATAGACCCCTCTCTCATAGTTCATGAGATCAAAAATTACCCTTGTGCCAAGCCCATTCGACAGAAGCTACTTCAAGTATGTCCAAGCAAAGCAACAGGAATTAAGGACGAAATTGAAAAACTTCTTAAGGCTGGTTTCATTTACCCCGTGCCCTTGACTGAATGGGTGTTAAACATAGTCCATGTCAATAAAAACCAGGGTACTATTAGAATTTGCATTGATTTTCAGGATTTGAATCGGGCTTTTCCTAAGGAAAAATTCCCCACCCCATATATCGATCAAATTATCGACAACTGTGCCAAGAGTGTCATATTCTCATTTATGGATGGCTTCTATGGCTATAATCAGATTGAGATTCTCCCATCAGATCAACACAAGACGACTTTTATTTGCCCATGGAGAACCTTTGCCTATAGAAAGCTGCCTTTTGGTTTGAAGAACATTGGCACTACATTCCAACGCGCCATGTCATACTCTTTCCATGGAATTAAACACATTTTGGAGCCTTATCTTGATGACCTGCCTACTCACTCAAAGCAGGGGGATCACCATGTTGATCATCTGAGAGCCATTTTTCTCAGATGTTGCCACTTTAACATTCGATTGAACCCACACAAATGTGTTTTCTATGTTGAAACTGGTTGACTACTTCGTTTTATTATGTCCAAGGATGGGATCTGCATAGACCCTTTAAAGATTGAAGCTATCCTGGATCTACCCGCTCCAACCAATGTTACCAAACTCCAAAGTTTGCAAGGGAAGGAAAACTTTTTACGTTGTTTCGTCTGCAATTACGCTGAAAAAACACACGGTTTCATGCATTTATTGAAAAAGGATACCCCTTTTGTTTGGGATTATTTGGCACTGCATGCGTTCAATAATCTCAAACATGCCATTACGCATGCACTAGTGTTGTAACCACCTGATTACACCAAGGACTATTCCATGTATGTGGTGGCATCCATTTCAACCATTTGTGTGGTTTTAGTTCAATCCGACGAACACGATTTTTGATCCTCGATTTGTTATCATTTTTGGCAGATAAATTATTCATTTAAATACATATTTTATCATCTTTTGTATGTTTTATGTCACGCAGATTATTATTCAACTTCAGGTATGAGTGTTTTTAAGGTTTATATAAAACTATTATTTTATTATCATTTTTATGGTTTTATTAATTAAAATAACATTATTAAAACTCATTTGATGTATTAATTAGTTTGAATAATTGTTTACAGGTTTTATAATGTCTTCGGGCCAAGTTAATATGCAAAACGCATTCAACCTTCTTTTAGCACAGCATGTCCAGCGCGACGTCCAGCTCGTGATTCAGCCAATGCAGGAAACTCACTGGTGGTTTGCTAGATGTCAAAATTTGTAGCTGAAGACTCCAGTCCTGAAGCACGCCAGCAGATAGACACTCTAATCGCCCTAGATTGACGCCCAGTGTATCCAGCTCATGTCCCAGCCTTCCATTCAGCACTCCGTCCATATCGCCCATCAGACTGCGAGCTGCTAAGAAATAATTTCGGGCATTTAAAACATGAAATAGTTGCAAACCTCTTTGTTTTCCACATGCCCAGGTGATAGCATGATCATCAATCTAGAAGGATCGCTTATGGCCTCCTCTGCTCGACTCCAAACTACCACCATTCCGTGCATTTAAAGAATAGAACGGCCTGCGTTCTAGAAGACCCACCATGTACGTTGCCTTGGCTCACCACCATTCCATGTTCACGCTGAAGAAGGAGTCGTGCACCACCTTTGTAGATCGTTTGCACTAGAGAAGGAACCTGTGTGTATGTTGTCCAGTGAAAAGAACCAGACTTGCGCTAAAGAAGGGAGATGCTTATGTGTTGGCCTGAGAACAATTAAACGCTTTAAAGATCAGCTAAATTTAGAGAGCAGTCGACCTCTAAAGGGTCGACTTGCTCACCCCTGTAAATCATTATATAAAGCAGCCTCTGTGAGAGAGCTTAGTTAGCTATAAATTCAGTTAATTAGCAGAGTTAGGAGAAGAGTTCTTGTTGTGATTTACTCTTGAACTTTGTATTTTTTTTCTACCATCTGAATGAAGAGTTGTATGCATTGTTGTTGAAGATTGTGTTTAAGTAGAAGTTAGCCAGGAACCACCCCTGATTGCTGAGAGGGCCCCTCATCAACCACAGGTTCATTTTCTTTGTTTAGCTTAGTTTCTTTTCTGTTTTTAGTTAGTCTAGTTTAATTTCTAGTTTGCTTCCATTATATTATAGTAAATACTATTTTATCTATTTTATGTAATATGTTCACTTAGTTTTATTTTGGAAGTTAATTAGTTAGATGTGCGCATAGCTTGCTTTCAGTTTTTTTCTTTCAATCATTTTGTTTCCAATTATTTCATTTCCAGCACTACTTTCAGTCTTTGTTTTCACGAATATAGAATAAGTTGTTTTTATGAATTTAGAATAGATTCAATTCTGTTATTTCTTTTTCTGTTTTGAATTTATGCAAGTTAATTTCTAGTTTATTTATTAGTTTAATATGTAATGATTCCTTTTGTTCATGAATTAGTTTAAGGTTAATTTGTTGTTAAATAGGTTCATTTACTGTTCTGATGCATTAGAATTACATCTGCATGGCTTCAGCTGAAGAGTAGTTCATTTAGGTTAGTTTTTACCATTTTAACTGTGCAGACTGTCACTCGGACAGCCTGTCCAGTTTGTTATTCAGCCACCCTTTCAGACCCACAGTTCAGTCTGTCATTCAACCTTTAGTTCTGTTTTTAGTGTTTTTTATGTGTTTTAAGATTGTTTTTAGTTTTGTTTTGTGAATCTCTGAATTATGTTTTGATTGTAATAGTTAGATGACAATTTTGTTTAAAATTAAAATTAAAGTTTAGTTGTTTTAAATTATTTATTAAAGTTTTATCATTTTTTTTCTTACTTCTTTTACTTTAAACGAAGTTTAAGTTTCTTAAGTTTTGTTTCTGATTTTGTTTTATTGTTGTATGGTTTTGTGTTTATTGCTTTTGAACTAATTTATTTGTTTATGTGCAAAATTTAGGGTTATAGGTGTTTTCCTCAGTATGTTTTTAGTTTGTCTCTCTCATGTTGTGTTATTGTTGAAAGAACTTGTAGGATAGAACCTGTTAGTGCCATAAATTGTTCTAGACTACAAGAAGAACAAGCCAACACAATCTCTAAAATAAAATAAAGTAAAACTGTATTTTTTTATTGTTTTTGGTCTGAAATTTTCATAAACAAGAGGGTAACATAAAACAAGCTAAAAAAAAGGTACTAAATCATATAAAAATCAGAGACTGAGATGAACCATATATAACAAATAAACCAAAAAACACAGAGAAAGCTAACTGAGGTTCACCCACAACCTACAAGCACTTCATGAATAAGACATTAGACATGAAATGAAATTGCACATTGAGTGATTTAACAAATCATAAATGAAACCAGCAAATGAAAATAATATGGGCTTATCAGTGATATATATCATAATCAGTCATGAAAATTACATAAGAGTTTGGATCTTAGCTTGACATAGTAGCTAATTTTGAGCCTCCCCTTGCAAAAAACTCGAACCCCCCTACTATTTCATTCCTTTATTTTATACTTGTTACATCTCAAAAACATTTGCTTAATTTCCTAACTATCTTAAGGTCAAGTCCTCAAACTGCGAAAAACAGTTACTTAACTACATAACTAACTTCTAGACCCAGCTCTCGAAACTACTACAAAATGATTGCTTTACAAAATATACTATTAATCTTTTACAAAAATTGACTAAATGACAACTGTCAGAAATGATATTTTAAAGTTCTTTGGCTGCTTCATCCAAAAGTTCTATTCCTTCTAGATCCTGATATTTTCTTCTGGTTCTTTGTTGCTCAACTTCTAAGTCTTCAACCCTCATTGACAGTTCTTGATTTTGTTGAGTTAAATCTTGAATTTTCTGGTTTAATTCTTCAAATTTGCTTTGTGTTTGCCTCTTCCTTTTTAATGCTTCTTTTGAAACCACAATCAAATCCTGATAATGGGTGTTAATATATTCAAGATCTTCTCTTAACCTCCTATTTTCCATGACCAAACCTTCATTTGTTTCATTCAGAAAATCAATTTGATACTTGTACAGCTTAACTGTCTTCTGAATATTTTCATTCTCTGAGTCTATGAACTTTCCTTCTTGGAATGAAGAAACTTCCTCAGATAACCAAGGGATATTTAATTTCCCGAAAATTTCCTCACCATCCTCTTCATGATGCTCTATTTCTACTACAGGAACCTTTTTAGATTTATCTTCTTTAAAACTGAAATCTTTGTACTGTTCTTTAACTGTGTCTTTCACTGGAGAAGGCTTCTCAATCACTGAATCTTCTCTTTTATTATCTACTTGTTCAAACAGGTCTTCATCTTCTTTTAAATTTTCTTGAGATGAAGAATTTGAATCTATCATAGTAATCTTCTCCTTAGCCAATATTGGATTCCAAAGCTTTTTCATATTCAGTCTTAACTTTTTCTTTGGTCTTGTTTTAGGTCTCCAATTTGACTCACCTATCATAAAATAAGCCTTGCCACGAAACTTTAGACTTGAAATCAATACACCTTCACTTTTTACTTCAACCCTTGACTTCCCTTTAGTTTTTTTACTGAGATTATGTATGTTCTCCACTTCAGTCTTGGCTGGGACAGAAACATCTGCCATGTCTTCTTGTATATCATTGACATTTTGATCAATTTCAACTGATTTGTTTTCTTCTTTCTGTTCTAAAACTGCTGCATGTACCTCCTCCACATCTTCAAAAAATTCCAACTGGTTATCTTCATCAATATTCTTTTTCCCTCCATCTACAAGTTCTTCAAGTTTCTATACTGAAGATTCCACTTGAGTAGTCTCTTCTACTACTTCAATAATGACCTCCTTCTTCAATTTTTTAACTAGGTTATGTGATTTATTCATCTGTCTCTTTTTTTATTGGTCCTCCTTTTCACTCTGAAACCCTAACCAAAAGAAAAAGTAATGCCAAGTCTTACCTTTTATCTGAAGCATGGTACTAATGATCAACTTAATTAATCCATGGTGGAAGATAGACTGTTTAGTATGATCTTCATGTCCCCTTACCCTACTTGACATCTTCTGCAGGATTTTTAGGAAGAAAAAGGGGAGATTCATCTTCGACTTCTGACTTAGCTGTTGTAGAAATATGATGTGATATTAAAAAATAGAAGCAAATCTACCTTCACAAGTTATATAACTCTGTACAATCTTAATAGACTCCCTCTATTCAGGCTTGAAATTCTGTATATGCACACCCTTGCCCCAATCTGCTACAACATGAGGCAATAGGAAATCGTCTGAATTAAAGGAAAATGGCACCTTCTTAAATGAAAATTCACCCTCATCTGCAATTGTTGTTGCTTCAGCTATAAGCTCTCTTGTTAATTCAATTTTAAGGATATTGAACAGAACTGTATCCTTCTCTAACCCTTGGGCAAATTTATATGATACTTCAGAATGATAACCATCAATTCTTTCAAAGTAATTATACTAGACAGCTTTGTGGAATAATTTTGCACATCCTGGAAAGCTTTTATCCCAGGCCATATCAAAAGGCTCGACCCTATTGGTCTTGCCACTCCTCTTCATTTCTATGCACTAAACCCTAACTGTATCCTTCCTTCAAAAAATAGTTAAACTATCTCGAAAATATCTCATTGTAGCAATAAACTAGAGGATGAGAAAAATCCGGACCATAACTTGCAATTTCTCGATTTCCCTTATCAATATTAACCCTCTTTTAACGCAAATCATGATTCAGTTCACATTTTGTATATCTTGTTGCATACCTGTTTCTATAATCATTTGTAATGCTGGAAATACACTCTCCTGTCCTCATTCACATCAGACAATTCTCCACAGTTCCTGCATCTTCAATAGCCACGATCACACCCAGGTTATTTAATGATTTTGTCTGTCTTCTTCTTTCTTGTTGACCCTTCCAGATGAGTATTTCCTTTTCTCTTTTCAATGGGCACATATTGTTGAGTAGACTTAGGAGGAATCTCAGTGAATGTTTCTTCTATTATGGGAACTTCATTGGTAGGTCATTCTTTCTATGTGGCATATTCTTGTTCTAACAATGGTCTTCTCCATTCTCCATCCCAATCCTATACTATTTGTTCTATATAATTTATGTGCATACAAACTTGGTGGGAAGGCACTGCTTATTAGGGTCTCTTTTTTCTTGTACATAGGTATAATGCATTCCAATCCTGAAATGCAATATTCCCTTGTATGACTAAACTACATGAGGCTATACTCATGGATTTTCTCATAGAAAGAATCTAATTTTCTCACAATAGACACACAAATTGATATCATTATACTCTTGTCTTCATGTAATTGTAGAGAACCACATATTTGTAAATATTGCACCCAAAAAGGGTCTTATGTTTGTGTCAAAGAATTGGTTTCCTTCTGGTTCCTTCCATTCAACAAGAGAAATGCAAATTAATATCCAAGATTAATGGAAAGGATTACCCTATTCTTGAGGTTCTAGGCAGCCTTCACAAAACCCATTTAATAGAAATGTTGACTAGTTCATCTGAATCATTCCACACACTTTTATGTGTCTTCAATAATTGTCGTTGAGACTTGATCCTATCATCCCTTTCAAAATAACTTGCATGGAAGAATCTAACCAGTAAATCTTATGGTGAAGTTATTTATCCACACAATGGAAAAACCTCTACCATCTCATTGAGTTCCATACTTCTCAGTTATCCTTTTTCTAAGTGCTTTATCTTGTCTTTTGTCAAAGAGAAGGGTTACATATTCTCCTATGGAAGGTAGACCAGTGATCAATTCTATCAATTCAGCATCAATGGATATTGCTATGTTAAGCCACAAGTATCCACCATGCACTTGAGATAGCAATAGCTTCACACACATTTTTACATATGGAGTTTTTCCAAAGACGGGAATTTATAGTAGATTTAATATTCCTAATTTAGACAACCCAACGACCCATTCTTGGAGTTACTAATTCACCTGATGCACTTTTTTTCGTGTACCTCTTCTTGGTGAGTTCTAGATATTTGATGGAATCGACAATATTGTATTCTGCAATGATGAGCTTTTCCATTTCACCATACATATTTTTTTTAGTAGTCACACCTTCATTTTTCTTTCAATCATGCAGCTATGTATTTTCTAGTTCAAGAAGAATGAGCATTGAAGCATCCATTTTTTGGGATGGAATATACTCACGTTAATCTCGCACTATTGTTGAAGTGGTTGCATATTCATATTTTTCCTTCTATTATCTTCTAGATGCCATGAATCACAAACTTTGATCTTTATCTATCACACACTGATTATTCTTCTAATGGTTGTTCTTGATGGATGCAAGGATTCTTATAGCTATCCATAATTTTAAGGTGACAATGATGAACTACATATTTCCATTGATTTGGTCTAGCCTCGAGATACCATAAAGATTCTATTTTTGTCGAAATCCTAGTTGAACTTATCCAAATTCATTTAACAAATTCCTATCATTAGTGTTGTTGCCGTTTTAGAATTTATTGCCATTCATGCCACTAATCCTTTGTCGAGGTTCATATTGGCGTACAAATACTCTACTGAAATGGGTCTGACTATCAATGAGTTAGTCTTGTATTGGAGTGGAGAAGAATTAGTCTTTCAAGTCCTCCAACTATTTCACACATACACTAACTAGATAAATTCTCGGCTTATACTGTCCATATTGTAACATTAATACACTCTATGCTTTGTAGATTTTACTTATATTTGGTACATTTTGAAAACTAGAATGCTTCGAGTTTCTCAAGATTTGATCCAAATTCATTTGATTATTTGCTATTATTTAATGTTGATATCGTCTAGTAATTAATTACCACTACGATTACTACTTTACTACTTTCCTTTTTGTTGTAGTGTCTTTGTGCGCAAATATTTTTACTACGACGAGTTCATATGTTTAGGGATGAGCCTGGAGATGAAATATGAATATATTGATCGTCTAAACTTCCCACTCCTTTTTTCATTTGAAGATACTTTACCATTCCTTGATTGTCAATCTTCCTCCTCCAAATCATGCATTCCTTTCCCTTTTGATTTCTTAAATCATTGCTCTTATAAAAAGGGGGATGGGCATCCTTGCTTGGCTCTTCTTCAAAAATTATGAGATCCATAGTTATCATATTTGTGGCCAAAGTTATGGAACTTGTAACAAATTACGATTTTACAAGTTTTCCCAGTATGTCCAATCCTTGAGCACTTCCATCATGGAGTGGCTTCACATAATCTCCTTCATTTCTCAGTGCATACTTCCCTTTTGTCGGTGCACTGAATCTATTAGCAGATGAACATTTCTTGCTTAATATTTCATTTAACATTTTTGTACTTTTGGAAAACCTATCATTCATCTTAAGTTTGGTTTGTAACCTTTCAATTTCTTGCTCCTTTTCCTTCAAACACATCTCCTTTTCGTCAAGCAATTTCTTGTACTTGGATTTTCTTTCTTTAAGAGTGACAATATCAATTTGTTCATATTGAAATTGGTTTTGATGTTCATTGATAATTCCATAGGCTTCATCGCTTTGTCCCTGAAACTTTTGAAGTTTATCTTTTAGCAACATGATCTCTTCAGTTGACTTAGAAACATATTTTCTTTTCTCTTTCTCAATGTCTTCCATTTTTTTCTTAAAAGTGTGATTTCTTTGGAAAGTTTCTGATTTTTAATCATTGCTTGATCAAGATTTCCTTCCAATGCATCAATATTAAGTTTCTCATATTTGTAATTTTTATCCATTTCCTGTAATTGACTGGTAAAATATGTTATTGATGCCTTTGATTCTTCATCCTTTCCTTTTAGTGTTTTCATGATGTTGGTTGCAACTCTTTTTACATTTTCTAAGGTGTTTCTTTGGGTGAAAATAATGTCCCTTTCTTGTGTGATCGAGGGGTTTTCTTCATTTTTATTTTCTTGTATCCATTATGCTTCCTCTATATCCATGATTGCGTTGAATTTGTCTTCCAGATGTTAATTTGTTACTAAAGATTCCTTCTCTGATACCAATTGTTGGATTTATCTGATTGTTGAGAGGGGGGGTGAATTAGTAATTACACTAATATGTATATTATTTCACTTTAATATATCTTCACCAATTAAAACTTTTCAGCAGTAATAGTAACAAATACAACAACGCACAAATATCTGAGAATAGTTGTATATCTATAAATATATAATAATGATTAAATCAGTGGGACAATGCAATTTCCTAACATGAGAACCATCTCATTTCAGGTGTTGACATGATCCTCAAGTACAACTTGTTGGTTGTTGGCACTGACCTACAATGACTTCAATCTGCGCAAGCACCGACTCATGATATTCAAGCAATGACTTGAACATATATCTTTCTAACTGAACAAAATTTTAATTGTCGCAATCAAGCTTTGACCTGTGGATAACTGCTACCTCTAATTATGGAAGCACTAACTTCTGAATTATATTTTGTATCTCCGACTGGAAGGAGGATCCAACCCCCTGATTATATTTACTAGCTACAACTTGAAGGAGGCTCCAACCCCATAGGTTTTATCTGCACCAACATAAAGAATGCTACAACACCCTGAAGTTATTTTCCAACACAAACTGGAAGGAGGTTACGACCCCTTGTTCCTTGCCCCATCCAACCTCCCTGATATGAAGTAAGAATTATTGAATAACTGCAATATACAAAATGTCTTATCTTTGATGTATTGTTTTCACAATCCGCAATTGTTGCAACTTTTTGATCTACGTCTGAATATCTACATCTAGATATCTTTGTCTGAACAGTACGTTGATAAATCTTCGATGCGTGATAAAGAATATGATTCGTGTCTCTTCTTTGGTTATGTGATCTACATATTTATAATAAACAAAGTTCTTAACTCGGTCACTTATTCTATTCTACGGTCTACTTCTTTCACTGAGTAAGAACATCGCACATCCAGAATATAGGTATACTTCTATATGGTGCACTCTTTGTTGTTCATCATTGAATGATTTGCGCACTTTGGATCCGATGTGTAAAAACTCTTTCTGTGATCAACGAGCCATTGATACCCCAAAGAATTTCAAAGCTTGTCTAAGATCTTCATTCTTCATTTCACAAGCTTACTTCACCACATCCGTCTCTTGCTCATTTATGGTCTTCTTAGCTCAATATATGTGTCCACTTGGTGAAGTTCCTTATCCTTTGATAACTCCCCACTTATTTCCATTTTCTCCAAGTTAAAATTTGTGTTGGCATGGTGCTTATCGTAATTCATCATTATAAAATTTGGTGCACATATGCCAACGTCCTTGTAAGAGTTTTGCACATAAATTTATTACTCATGTTTTCCTTCACAAGTCTTCATAATACATACCACTTTGTTTGTTGAACTTTTCCACACAAGTTTATAGTGCATGCTCTTCATTGGTAAATCTCACATAAATGGAGAGCCATGGAATCCACCCACCTACTCATCCGAGGATCCCCGACATCCAAACTTCTTAGTGGAACCTGAGCTATCGTCAACGGTACTCTCTCCAGAATGAAGGACACAACTATAGACCCGTATCTGAATTTATTTAGCTATCCTCTTCTGCACCTGGTCAGCTGGTCCTTCAAACTAACCAACAACCCCTCGCTCCAATTAAATATTGTAGGAGCCATGCACTCTATGACATACAACATGTGTTCCTGTGTGGTCAGGTGAACTGACCTGGTACCCGCAACCTTCTCAATGGTGAAGGCCACGGTCCTCAAGGGCCTATCTATGATATGCTTGATGGAAATTTTCCCACCAACTGAACGTGTCGCCACCGAAAAATGGCCATAAATCAGGTCATCTATAGACTTCCCACCACCTCGTGGTCCTGTCAGTACCACTGGTCTTTCCCTATGGGATAGATCAGTCAAGAAATAAATGTCCTCTACATCTATTGTTAGAATGTGAGTGCCAAACACGAAGTGCTGCTGATCCGGATCCCACATCAGAATCATGTGCTCCAGGAAACGTGCATATGCTCTCATTCCAGGTATCCTGAAGAATTTGAGAAACCTGCACTCATGTAGGGCCCTCAAAGTCATCGGGTCATTGCTTGCTTGAAGTTCATTCAATTCATGTTGCATCTCTTTCCATATAACCATCTTGCCTCTATTTTTTCCTGCAAAAAACATTTAAACTCCTATTAGAAGTAAGTGTGCATCATTTAAAGAAGGAAAAATAACACAAGATTGGTCATTTATGAATTTTGTGGACACCACGACCGCTGGAGATATGTTGAAAATACGAAGAAGAAAAAAAGTAGTTTTTTCTTTCTTCCTCCAAAATTAATAAATATTATTTTATTAGTTTAGCTATTATTTTATTATTTTCCTTAAGAGGCCCATTTTAGACCTGAAAATTCCTCTAATGCTAGAATCAACTAGAAGGAGGCTGCAACCCCGTATTCCTTGCCCCACCCAACCTCCCTAATACGAAGTAAGAATGTATTGAATAATTGTAATATACAAAATGCCTTATCTTTGATGTATGGTTTTCACAATCCACAATTGTTGTAACTTTCTGATCTACATCTGAATATCTATGTCTGGATATCTGAGTCTGAATATCTGTGTCTGAACAATCAATTTCCAAATATTCAATGTGTGATAAATACTACAAGCTGTGTCTCTTCTATGGTTTTGCAATCAACATATTTATACTAAACAAAGTTCTTATCTTAGACGCTTCTTCTATTCTATGGTTTGTGTCTTTCACTTAGTAAGAACATCACACATCCAGAATATAGGTATCCTTCTATATGGAACACTCTTTTTTATTCATCATTGATTGATTTGTGCACTTCAGCTCCATTGTGTAAAAAATATTTCTATGATCAGTGACCCATTGATACCCCAAAGAAATTCGAACCTTTTCTAACTAGATTATCTCATATCTTTATTCTTCATTTCACAAGCTAAATTCACCAAATATGTTTCTTTCTCATGTATAGTCTTCTTAGCTCAAGAGATGTGTCCACTTGGTGAAGTTCCTTATCCTTGGATAATGCCCCACTTATTTGCATTTTCTTCAAGTTAATATTTGTGTCGATGTGCCACTTATCACAATTCATCATTATGGTATTTGGCGCACATATTTCAATGTCTTTGTGGGACTTTTGCACATAGATTCATTACTCATATTTTCCTTCATGAGTATTCATACTGCATAGCACTTTCTTTGTGGGAATTTTACACACAAGTTTATATTACATTCTCTTCATTATTAAGTCTCACGTAAATGGTATTTGTGTATTTTCACATACATATACATATTTTCTTTATTTTATTCAACATACACACATTTACTTTCTTTGATCAGACACACAGATATCAGACATACATGAGTATCAATGCAACACTTATCATTACTTTAGATTATAGCATGTGATAGTACATATTTGACATCAATGACAATACTGTATTCAACAATATCCCCATTTGTCATTTATGTCAACAAACATAGACTCCCCCTAAAATATACATACTCTCCCTAACAGTTGAATCTCTCTTTTTCTCCCCCTTTGGAATCAGTGGAAAAGGGGGTTTTTTCCTTTGCTAGAGTCTCCCTAGATTTGTGCTCATTTCTTCCTTTTTGGCTTGATAATTTGATTGAATTGAAGTTTTGTGTATTTGCAAATTCTTCTTTGTGATAACAACTTATTCTTTTAGCGTCTTTTCTTTAGCGACAATAGTTGCTTAAACTTGGTTAGAAATAGACTCAAGAGTTCTTATGTCATCATCAATTCCTCTTTTGGCTTCTTCTTGCAAATGTGGAACCAATTTTGTTATGTTGTAAGCTTCTACCTATAGGGGTCCAAGCCTTTCCATAAAATTATTGTGTTCATCCCTAATATATTTGTCTCTTGCTAGTATAATTTGAATTCTGACATTTTATTCCTTTTTCTCAATGGCTGAAAGATTAAGCATACTTTCGTGGATTATTTTCTCTATTTCTTGCGCAATTCGTAGTTTCTTATTTACTTCCTTTAGTTGCCCATTTTCAATTAGAACTATCCATAGCTAAGCACTTTCTTCATGTAGATCTGTGCCTTCTAAATCAAGAGTCTTGATGTTTTCAAATTCAATATTGGATCTTTCAAGTATTTTCTTGCATTCTGCTTTGACTTTTGACTTATGGAGGAGTTAAACATGCTTGTGATAATTATTCAGTTTTGGTATGCAACCCTTAAATAATCTAACTGAACTTAATCAATCTTCTTTCCGAAGAAGTGTCCTTAATTTATTGAACTTCTGGAAACATTTTGAACTATTCCTCTCTTTAATTTTGTAACCTTGAGGAATTAATCCTTACTTATTATGCTCCCTGCCTTAAATAATTTCTTCTTAATACTGCTTTTTTTTTCTTTCTTTTCCATATTTGATGTCTTCTGTACTGTATTTTCTTTCATTGTTTTCAACCACATACATCCATCTAAATTTTATGCCTCTTGAGTGGAGAGTCCCAACACTGCAGATGGGATATTCATATTCTAATGCGACAATGTTTCATTTGTTCACACATTTGGATGTGACTGTGAGCTTCTCATTAGAGATTCATTATTCTTTCTTTCTTTGGAAAACTATATTTGTCCCTATATGTCTGCAAACTTTTCTTCCATCATCATCACTATTTTTCCTTGTTGAGTTGGAAGTTTTTCAGCATCCCTCTTTTTTATTATGTGCTTTGAATCTTCTTCTATTTCATTTCGGATGTCTATGTTAATTTTCTGAAAGTCATTTCTGGTTAGTGTATAAACCAGATCAGACCTGAAATCTGTCTTTTTCTTTCTTGTTGACCCCTCTGGATGAGTAGTTCCTTTTCTATTTTCAATGGGCACATATTGCTAAGTAGACTTAGGAGGAATCTCAGTGAATGTTTCTTCTATTATGGGAACTTCATTGGTAGGTCATTCTTTCTATGTGGCATATTCTTGTTCTGCCAATGGTCTTCTCCATTATCCATCCCAATCCTAGACTATTTGTTCTATATAATTTATGTGCACACAAACTTGGTGGGAAGGCACTGCTTATTAGGGTCTCTTTTGTCCTATACATAGGTATAATGCATTCCAATCCTGAAATGCACTATTCCCTTGTATGACTAAACTACATGAGGCTATACTCATGGATTTTCTCATAGAAAGAATCTAATTTTCTCACAATAGAGACACAAATTGATATCATTATACTCTTGTCTTCATGTAATTGTAGAGAACCACATATTTGTAAATCTTGCACCCAAAAAGGGTCTTATGTTTGTGTCAAAGAATTGGTTTCCTTCTGGTTCCTTCCATTCAACAAGAGAAATGCAAATTAATATCCAAGAGTAATGGAAAGTATTACCCTATTCTTGAGGTTTTAGGCAGCCTTCACAAAACCCATTTAGTAGAAATGTTGACCAGTTCATCTAAATACATTCCACACACTTTTCTGTGGCTTCAATAATTGTCGTTGAGACTTTATCCTATCATCCCTTTCAAAATAACTTGCATGGAATAATCTCTACAGTAAATCTTATGGTGAAGTTATTTATCCACACAATGGAAAAACCTCTACCATCTCATTGAGTTCCATACTTCTCAGTTATCTTTTTTCTAAGTGCTTTATCTTGTCTTTTGTCAAAGAGAAGGGTTACATATTCTCCTATGGAAGGTAGACCAGTGATCAATTCCACCAATTCAGCATCAATGGATATTGCTATGTTAAGCCACAAGTATCCACCATGCACTTGAGATAGCAATAGCTTCACATACATTTTTACATATGGAGTTTTTCCAAAGACGAGAATTTATAGTAGATTTAATATTCCTAATTTAGACAACCCAACAACCCATTCTTGGGGTACTAATTCACCTGATGCACTTTTTTCCATGTACCTCTTCTTGGTGAGTTCTGGATATTTGATGGAATCGACAATATTGTATTCTGCAATGATGAGCTTGTCCATTTCACCATACATATTTTTTTCAGTAGTCACACCTTCATATTTCTTTCAATCATGCAGCTATGTATTTTCTAGTTCAAGAAGGATGAGCATTGAAGCATCCATTTTTTGGGATGGAATATACTCATGTTAATCGCGTACTATTGTTGAAGTGGATGCATATTCATATTTTTCCTTCTATTATCTTCTAGATGCCATGAATCACAAACTTTGATCTTTATCTATCACACACTGATTATTCTTCTAATGGTTGTTCTTGATGGATGCAAGGATTCTTATAGCTATCCATAATTTTAAGGTGACAATGATGAACTACATGTTTCCATTGCTTTGGTCTAGCCTCGAGATACCATAAAGATTCTATTTTTGTCGAAATCCTAGTTGAACTTATCCAAATTCATTTAACAAATTCCTATCATTAGTGTTGTTGCCATTTTAGAATTTATTGCCATTCATGCCACTAATCCTTTGTCTAGGTTCATATTGTCGTACAAATACTCTACCAAAATGGGTCTGACTGTCAATGAGTTAGTATTGTATTGGAGTGGAGAAGAATTAGTCTTTCAAGTCCTCCAACTATTTCACACATACACTAACTAGATAAATTCCTGCCTTATACCGTCCATATTGTATCATTAATACACTCTATGCTTTGCAGATTTTACTTAGATTTGGTACACTTTGAAAACTATAATGCTTCGAGTTCTCAAGATTTGGTCCAAGTTCATTTGATTATTTGCTATTATTTAATGTTGATATCGTCTAGTAATTAATTACCACTACGATTACTACTTTACTACTTTTCCTTTTGTCACAGTGTCTTTGTGCGCAAATATTTTTACTACGACGGGTTCATATGTTTAGGGATGAGCCTGGAGATGAAATATGAATATATTGATCATCTAAACTTCCCACTACTTTTTTCATTTGAAGAGACTTTACCATTCCTTTATTATCAACCTTCCTCCTCCAAATCATGCATTCCTTTCCCTTTTGATTTCTTAAATCATTGCTCTTATAAAAAGGGGGATGGGCATCCTTGCTTGGCTCTTCTTACAAAATTTATGAGATCCATAGTTATCATATTTGTGGCCAAATTTATGGAACTTGTAACAAATTACGATTTTACAAGTTTTCCCAGTATGTCCAATCCTTGAGCACTTCCATCATGGAGTGGCTTCACATAGTCTCCTTCATTTCTCAATGCATACTTCCCTTTTGTCAGTGCACTGAATCTATTAGGAGATGAACATTTCTTGCTTAATATTTCATTTAACATTTTTGTGCTTTTGGAAAACATATCATTCATCTTAAGTTTGGTTTGCAACCTTTCAATTTCTTGCTCATTTTCCTTCAAACACATCTCCTGTTCGTCAAGCAATTTCTTGTACTTGGATTTTCTTTCTTTAAGAGTGACAATATCAATTTGTTCATATTGAAATTGGTTTTGATGTTCATTGATTATTCCACAAGCTTCATCGCTTTGTCCCTGAAACTTTTGAAGTTGATCTTTTAGCGACATGATCTCTTCAGTTGACTTAGCAACATATTTTCTCTTCTCTTGCTCAATGTCTTGCATTTTTTTCTTAGAAGTTTGATTTCTTTGGAAAGTTTATGATTTTTTATCGTTGCTTGATCAAGCTTTCCTTCCAATGCATCAATCTTAAGTTTCTCATATTTGTAATTTTTATCCATTTCCTGTAAATGACTAGTAAAATATGTTGTTGATGCCTTTGATTCTTCATCCTTTCCTTTTAGTGTTTGCATGATGTTGGTTGCAACTCTTTTTACATTTTCTAAGGTGTTTCTTTGGGTGAAAATAATGTCCCTTTCTTGTGTGATCGAGGGGTTTTCTTCATTTTTATTTTCTTGTATCCATTATGCTTCCTCTATATCCATGACTGCGTTGAATTTGTCTTCCATATGTTAATTTGTTACTAAAGATGCCTTCTCTGATACCAATTGTTGAATTTATTTGATTGCTGAGAGGGGGGTGAATTAGTAATTACACTAATATGTATATTATTTCACTTTAATAAATCTTCACCAATTAAAACTTTTCAGCAGCAATAGTAACAAATACAACCACGCACAAATATCTGAGAATAGTTGTATATCTATAAATATATGATAATGATTAAATCAGTGGGACAATGCAATTTCCTAACATGAGAACCATCTCATTTCAGGTGTTGGCATGATCCTCAAGTACAACCTGTTGGTTGTTGGCACTGACCTACAATGACTTCAATCTGCGCAAGCGCCGATTTGTGATATTCAAGCAATGACTTGAACATATATCTTTCTAACTGCACAAAATTTGAATTGTGGCAATCAAGCTTCGACCTGTGGATAACTGCTACTTCTCATTATGGAAGCACTAACTTTTGAATTATATTTTGTATCTCTGACTGGAAGGAGGATCCAACCCCCTTATTATATTTACCAACTACAACTTGAAGGAGGCTCCAACCCCATAGGTTTTATCTACACCAACAGAAAGAATGCTACAACACCTTGAAGTTATTTTCCAACACAAACTGGAAGGAGGTTACGACCCCTTGTTCCTTGCCCCATCCAACCTCCCTGATATGAAGTAAGAATTATTGAATAACTGCAATATACAAAATGTCTTATCTTTGATGTATTGTTTTCACAATCCGTAATTGTTGCAACTTTTTTATCTACGTATAAATATCTACATCTAGATATCTTTGTCTGAACAGTTCGTTGATAAATCTTCGATGCGTGATAAAGAATATGATTCGTGTATCTTCTTTGGTTATGTGATCTACATATTTATAATAAACAAAGATCTTAACTCGGTCACTTATTCTATTCTACGGTCTACTTCTTTCACTGAGTAAGAACATCGCACATCCAGAATATAGGTATACTTCTATATGGTGCACTCTTTGTTGTTCATCATTGATTGATTTGCACACTTTGGATCCGATGTGTAAAAACTCTTTCTGTGATCAACAAGCCATTGATACCCCAAAGAATTTCAAAGCTTGTCTAACCAGCGTGTCTAAGATCTTCATTCTTCATTTCACAAGCTTACTTCACCACATCCGTCTCTTGCTCATTTATGATCTTCTTAGCTCAATATATGTGTCCACTTGGTGAAGTTCTTTATCCTTGGATAACTCCCCACTTATTTCCATTTTCTCCAGGTTAAAATTTGTGTTGGCATGGTGCTTATCGTAATTCATCATTATAAAATTTGGTGCACATATGCCAACGTCCTTGTAAGAATTTTGCACATAAATTTATTACTCATATTTTCCTTCACCAGTCTTCATAATACATACCACTTTGTTTGTTGAACTTTTCCACACAAGTTTATAGTACATGCTCTTCATTAGTAAATCTCACACAAATGGTATTTGCGTATTTTCACATACATTTATTTTATTCAACAAACACATATAGTAGTATCAGTGCAACACTTATCATTACTTTCTATTAAAATAGTTTGACATCAATGAAAATAGTTTATTCAACATCGTATAAACCATAAACCATAAGAATGAGCGAAAGAGTAAAGTGAAGGTAATCCATTTTAATGACATTCAACACGTTTTGCCTAAGGTGCTTTTGTTAGATTCTCGACAAACAAACTCTTCTTTCAAAATGGTGATATTATGCATTTGCAACCTTCCTTCCTTCCTTGTACTAGGGTTCATTACTCATCCTCCGTGGATTCTGAAATATTGTGTTTCTTCCCTAACCGTCCTAGACTCTCCTATCAATATTTGTAGGAGTGAAGTATTCTTAGTTATGTATTTCTTAAAACAACATAGGTTAGAATCCAAGGTAACCGATGTGGGAAATATTATTTTCATTGAAAAATAAAATCATACATATAGCTAACAATTATCTACTCAAACCTTGGGGAATTGCATCTCATAGTTGTTGTCATAATAAATCACTGACATGGTTCATTAATATACATACTTCTACAGTTACACTAATGTTTCCCACTTGGGTGAACGAAGTAAACATTGATCTCCAGTTACATACTTCTACAGTTACATACTTCTACAGTTACACTAATGTTACACTAATGTTAGACTAATGTTACACTAATATACATACTTCTACAGTTACACTAATGTTACACTAATGCTAGAAAACTATGGGACACATCAAAGTGAAGGCGCTAAAGAGTGTGGTGATGTTGAATGTAAATGACATGCACACTACCTTAGCATTCTTGCATTCCATTATTTTAGTAATTATTTGATATGTCACATAAAAAAGGATTCAAGATCGAGAAACATGTTGTTATCTCATGTGATGTGGTTGCATTGATTTGTCAGTTTTGAATGAATGATTTTATTTTTTTAGGGCTTACATGAACTTATTGAAATGCTTATCATTCTTAGTTTTTTCAACTATGCATATCAACATAAGAAAAAGTGTTTCCTTCCTGTATTCCCTTTTCCATATATACCTAACACATAATACTATTCATATCAACTTCCATGCTTCCCTTGTCCATATCTAACCAACAAAAAAATACTAGTCATATCAAATTTCATGGTTGGATGCCTTTTGGAAGGAGAGAAAAAATCTTCAAAATATAGTTTTGGTATTCATATTTTGAAAACTAAACCCATTGGAATGTTTGATTTCATGTTGAGGGTTTTTTGTTGTTGTTGGTGGTGGTGGTGGTGATAGTTAACATCCACTTAAACCAATTTTGCTTTATCGGACCTTAAGAAAGAAAATGAACTATTTGGTTTGATTTAGAGTTTTATTTTTGTGCTAAAAAATATTAGAGAAGAGTGTTTATAAATTACTATAATTTTGATGAGATAAAAGGTTAGGCAAATTTGTATTGTAACAAAAAATTTGAAATTGAGATCTTATGTGGGTGTACATAGGGAAGTCTAAGAGGAACTGATTTTCATCCTCAAAACTCATAGTCTCACAAAGATGATAGATCCTTTTATCCCATGGATTTTTAGGGAAAGTCCAATGCATTGTTTCACTATGCAACCCATGAGAATTCATTCTTATTTTAGTTATGTGGATCTTCTTCTTTACGCAAGTTAAAACAAAGAGATGATTTTGATCTTAAAGATTAACGTAAATGACCTTTGTGTAATATATTAATTTTATTATCCTTTAAATTTTAATCGCATGACAACTTCTCTTTCAACTTCGAAGTAACAATATTTTTAATATCATCTATATTTTTCAAAGTGATATTTTTGTCAATCCCCCACATCTTTAACCAAGGCATGGAATCTTTACGCCAACCTCGCTTGAGCCTTAGATGTTTTTTCTTGGAATTTAAAGCAATTTTCAAAAGTCTTTGGTCTCCCAAGTTATTTAATTTTTTCTTGTACCTTAGGTACCTAGTCATAGATATCCTCTAAATGGGGAAAATACTCACTTCAATGAGGAGAATAAGACATAACATATTTCTTTTAATTTTAAGATTGTAATTTATAAAATGCTTTTGATTTGCTTAATCCTTCTCCAATATTTTCTGGAGATTCTACATCCCCAAACTTCACACCCATACAAGAGAACGAGAGTGATGAAAGTTTCAAAGAGGAATTTATTTTTATCCCACATCACAAGGTTTGCTAACTTACAATTGTTTTCAAAGGAAAAAATAATATTTCCACCCTCCATTGATCATTTTATTGATGTTGTAGTTCTAGTTAATATTGTGATGGATATCAATCCTAATATATTTGTAGGAAGTCGCTTCCTCTAGGTTGCTATTATCATACAAAAAATGAGTGTAAGTGACCTTATTAGATTTTATCACCATAAATTTGGTTTTTTTGGTATTGACGGTCATGCCCATTTTAGAAAATAAATCACTAAGAATTCTTAATTGCTTATCAAGATCATACATACATCTTTCTAGAAGAACAATATTGTTACGCCCCATAATTTGACTAGACATGTTTACTGGCCATACACACTACACTATATTTGCTTATTATATTTTGGACTTAGCTTGACGGAGTAAGATTTATTTACGACATGATGCGACTGATATTATTATGTTACTATGTTTTTTATGACACTATGATTATGATGTTACTATGTTTATGATGTCACCATGATTATTATGTTACTATGTTTATGCGGTTACGTTGTTGTGATTATCATAGAATTCCTTTCTTTTACGATGATAGTATATGTTTAAATGTTTTCATTGATAAAATGTGAAATATATGACGCGGTGTGTGGATACCATCTTATGATGTGATTGATTGGATTATTATATGTCATGTGTATCTATGATTAACTAAATTTTTTACGTGAAATGAAATAATGATGATCATGTGGATCAATCGATGATTGAGTGGAAATGCTTGCTATGAATGTGTATTTTGTAAAATACTAAGCCACCGGGAACATGGGCTAAGTGATAGCCAAGTACTGAATATGATGTGTGGATTGTAAATTTTCCTTTAATATTCAACTAGGACTAAACACTGCATGCAAAATATCAACTGATAACCACCCATGAATATCTCTTACAATATGCAGCGAAATATAAAACTGAGAAATAAATCACAACATCACATCACGATATTGACCCTATTATTTTGGGTATGGAAACCCCCAAAAAAACCCAAGATGGGAAAACCGGTGCAGCAGTCAGATTTAGATTTTATTATGAGAAAATATGGAACTTTTACAATCACTGCAAATTCACCCAAACCTGGCGAATGCAGTACCCGACAGAATCACTGGGAAAATCCCAGCTAAACCTCAACACCCTCCTGTGTGAGTGTACAACCTAGTTGTACGAAGCTCGATGATCCTGCTGCTCGCTCCTCCGTCTTCTCAGCTAAATCCTTTGTCTAACTTTCTTTCCTTGTCTGTATCATGTTTCTGTCGGAATACAAGCGTGTGTTATCTCCACCAATTGATCTCTCTTTTATAACTCTAGTTAAAGCGAAAACCCTAATTTCACTTTCACTTTAACTAGTGGTAAACCAAAAACCCTAATTTCACTTTCACTTTAATCGGTGGTTCACTAAAGTTAATTTAGATCACTTTAATTTATTTTCCAAAGTAAACTTAGGAAAAGTAAATTAAATACAACTGGTTTCCTATTTTAAGTCTTTTGCATGCAAGAACACATGCATGCAGGAAGACCTTCCTTGTTGCTACTAGTTTAACACTCCCTCTCAATGAGGAAAGGATTCGGTAGCAACCCCAACTTATCCCTAAACTTCACAAAACTTTGTCTGCAAAGTGCCTTGGTGAAAATTTCTGCCATCTGCTCATCTGTCTGTATGTACTCCAACCGAATGGTTCCCCTATGAACACAATCTCTCAAGAAGTGGTATCAGATGCCTATGTGTTTGCTCCATTAATGGAACATTGGATTCTCAGATAGCTTGATGCCACACTGATTGTCACAGTGAAATACTGTAGCCTCTAGCTCACACTCGAACAACCCTGCAAGTAACTTCCTCATCCACATACCCTCACAAGCAGCCATGCTGGCTTCCATGTACTCTTCCTCTGTCGAGCTTAATGCAACTAACTTCTGCTTCCTGCTGAACCAAGAGACAACCCCTGATCTAATGCTGAAACAACAACCTAAAGTACTCTTCTGGTCCTCTACACATCCTGCCCAGCCAACATCTGTAAAACCTTCTAACTATACACTCACCCTGCGCTCATAAACCAATCCATACTCCACTATACCTCTAATGTAGCGAAGTATGTGCTTCGCAGCCGTCCAATGCACTCTCCGAGGGTCCACCATGAACTGACTCAAAGAGTTGACTACAAAGCTGATTTCTGGTCGAGTGTTGACCAGATACATAACCGATCTGATAAGCTAACAATACAATGTAGGATCAAATCCATTTGATCCTGATGCATCAATCTTCCTCCAGTTCAAAACTAGAGGTATGGTCATAGGCTTGCAGTCCTCCATCCTGAATCTCTTCAGAATCTTTACTGCATACTTCCCCTGTCCGATAAAGAAGCATCCATCTCTCTGTCAAACCTCCAAGCCCAAAAGTAATGCATCAACCTAAGGTCTTTCATCTCAAACTCTACTGCAAGGTTGGACTTACAGTCTCCAATCAGCCTCTCATATCCTGTCAAAAAGAGATCATCCACATATAGGACCAGTATGAGAGGCGCCTCACCTGTCAAGAAGTATAGGTTGTGGTCAGCCTCACTCCGCTGAAATCCCATCTCCCGTAGATAGCTGCCAATCCTCGAGTACCATGCTTGAGGTGCCTGCTTGAGCCTGTAAAGATCTTGATGCAGTCTACATACATGTGTCTTCCTATTCTCCACATCAAACCCCTTTAGCTGCTCAATATACACCTCCTCCTCTATAACTCCATTGAGAAAGGCAGCCTTGATGTTCATCTAATGGACACGCCAACCCATCTCAGTTGCTAGTGAGATAATGGTCCGAATGGAAGAATACATGGCAATAGGGGCGAAGGTCTCCTCATAATCAATACCCTCATTCTATGAAAACCCCTTTGCCATGAAGTGTGCCTTGTACTTCTCCACACTTCTGTCTATTGCATGCTTCACCTTGTAGATCCATCTAGATCCCACCACCTTTTTCCCTTGTGGCCTCGGCACAACCTCCCATACTTGGTTTTTCATAATGGAGTCATACTCCTCAACCATAGCTTCCTGTCACACATCATGTTGTGCAGTCTCCCCGAAGCTGGAAGGTTCAAAGTTAATCAACTATGTCATTAGTTCCATATAACTAATCCTATCTAGTGGTACACTCCATCTAAAAGATGTCTATGGAGGATTTACCTGCCTGGAATCCTGCACTATGGATCTAAACCACTTAGTCCTTGGCCTAGTGTCAACCTGCTACGGCTATTGGATATCCATCTCCTGCTGTAGCTCATCTTTCAAGTCAATGACTGAAGGATCCTGTCCACCTGACTCCCTCTGACCACTAAAACCTATGCTCTGTGTCTATATTTGTACCTGTACATCTGGCTCCTTCTTACCATTAGAACATGTGCTTTGTGTCTGTACCTGTACCTGTACATATGGCTCCTCCAACTTGACTCCCGACTCCTGTGCTAGCTGCTGCTCTATTGGTAAGTCTAGAGATATTTGAAAGGCCCTATCCTCATCAAACTGGACATCCCTACTCACAATGATCCTCCTGCGAGCAGGAATGTAAACTCTATATGCCTTCAAAATCTCATTGTAACCAACAAGTAACCCCTTCTCTCCATAAGGGTCCAGCTTCTTCCTATTTTCAGCATGAACATGACAATAGCAGACACTGCCGAATATGTGAATGTGACTCACATCTAGCCTAGTGCCTGTGAAGACCTCCTCTGGTGTCTTCCTCCCCAAGGCTATGTGGGGACACCTGTTCTGAATGTATACTGTAGTCTTGTATGCCTCAGCCCAAAGGAATAGTGGTAATCCCTGATCAAATAGCATGGCCTTGGCTGCTCCAACCATAGTCCTATTCTTCTGCTTTGCAACTCCATTTTGCTGTGGGGTATGGGGCACAGTGTGCTCCTTCTTGATCCCCTCAGCCAAACAATACTCCATGAACTCATTGGAAGTGTACTCACCCCCGTTGTCTGTCCTCAACGCTCGAATATTCTTTCCTGTTTGGTTCTCCATAAGAGTCTTAAACTCTCGGAACCTCTCAAAGACCTCTTACTTGGACTTCAAGAAATAGATCCAAGTTTTCCTGGAATAGTCATCAATGAAGGTTACGCAATAACTGTAACCACTGAACAAATGGACACTCATAGGTCTGCATACATCTGAATGGAACAAGTCCAAGGGCTCCTTAGACTTGAGCTCACTCTGTGGGAAAGGCTTCCTGATGTTCTTCCCTAAAGCACAACCCTTGCATTGGTTATGCTTTTCCTTTTGTACTTGAGGAAATCCAATGATTGCCTGTCTCAAATGCTTCAGTGCTCCATGGTGTAAGTGTGCCATCCTCCTATGCCACAACTCACCCTAGCTGCTGTTGCTACTGACTAGAGCCTTTGCAGGCTCAAGTGTAATCTGTACACTTTCTCGCTCCTTCTGTCAATCACCCGATCCAAGCTCCTATCTGACCCATCGGACCTGATATACACTCTATGGTCATGGAAATTCACCTGATATCCCTTGTCCTCCAGAATGGATACTAATATACAGTTTTTGGTCAATCCTGGAACATATAACACATCATCAAAACTGAGGGGTTTTCCATACTCCCTCTCAAATGAAACAGTGCCAACTCCCTGTGCCTGATACCGCGCATCATCACCTAGCTCAACGTGGATCCCTGTTCCACCCTCCTGCAAGTCTTTGAAGAGTCTCTTCTGTCCAGTCATGTGACTAGATCCTCCACTGTCAATGTACCATATGATGTTCCCTGTGGTGCTTGCCATGCAATCTATCAAATAGAACTCCTCATCGAAGTTCTTGCTAAACTCATCCACCTCTGTAGATCCAGCCATCTGAGTGTTACTCTTCTTCTTCCTATCTAGGAATTGTTACCACCTAAGTTGTACTTAGTGGTTTTTATCAAGTGATCATGGTGAACCAAACAAAGATGATTTGTTCGAACTTCGAAAGACCTTCGGAAGTGCTTGTTGTACTATATCACATGTTCATACCCCATAGGGGAATTGTAATAAGATGTTCTAGCATGATAGTGCCTATAAAATACTCAGTCTCTTAGACTTTATTTTTCAATCCGATCATCCCAGGGTGTTTTTTCCCTTGGTTATTATTGGTTGTTGAATAAACGACTGATAATTTCTAAGTTTTTCACTCAATACCTCCAAATTTGGGGTGGTCGGCTTGGCATTTAGGCCTATTGAGGTTATTAGAGTCTATGTGTCAATGTATAAACATGCTAGGCATCATGGTCGAGTTATATGAACATGTCTAAGTCCCCCTAGGTTTTTTTTATTTTATTTTTTTTAAGTTTTTTAAATTTTAATTTTTCCATAAAACTTAGGCTATTTTTTAATAGTCTAATTAGAAAATTTGGTTTTGCAATAAAAGTGGGCCAAATAATCAGTTTCAATCATGGGGGTTCTCATTTTCAAGCTAAGAGCACCATGTAAACCTATAGATCCACTATTTTCAAGTTTTGAGTGATTTTCCATCACTCAGGTCAAAAAGCCCCAAAAAATCAATTATTGATTATTTTATTTAATAAATTGATGAATAATGGAGCAAATACAAAATCCTAGATCAATGGATTCTCAACCGATTTGATTGAAATCAATCTCATCGGCACCAGATTAACCAGAGATTGCAATTCCTTGACTGAAGGGGCTAATCAGGCCAGATACAGAGTTGAACTTTATCCTCCTTTATGGGGAATTGCATTGTCTCTCTCTCCTCCACATGTGTGGGCTCTTCTGGGAGCTCTGTGGTTGATGATTCAGTCAGCAAATTGATGTGTCAACTCAATTAGCCCCCAAATTGACATTCAGACTCAGTAGAAGCTCAGTTCGGCTTCAGATCAGGCATTAATGGACTCTCCTTCAGCTGCAGTTGTCTATCTCCTTGGGATTTGTGCCCCCTCTGGGCTGGGGTTTCAATTTTTTGTATAAATAAAGCATGGCTGCCTCCTTTCTGAGTTAGTTAGAGTTGGATTGAGGAGATATTGTTGTTGTAATACTGTGTAATATCTTTTTCTATTGGAATAAAGTGAAGCTTTGGAGGCCAAAACAGTGTAATGCTCTTATGTGTGTGGAATTAACATTGTCTTGCAGCTTTTGTTGTTACCGGTGTCTTTCTCTCAATTTTTGCATATGAATCCTATCTGGCTTGAAGGATTCAGCTGAATCAATAGGAGTATAGTTCGGCAAGTAAGATTACTTGTTTCTAAACATCTCATAGCATATATGTTTGCGGATTCAAGTTATGCATGTTTAAATAAGTTTATTTGCATGTAATCCCTCTTTTTTCATATATCTCTATCCATATCTCATAAGGTTTTTGTGTAGGAATGTTTGTTAGTTTTCAGGTAACAGGGATTGGATGAACTGTGGATCTAGCTTGACTCCACTGGGCATCTGACTGTTTTGTGAAGGCATTGTCCCTCGACATTCCACTAACTAGTCTTTTTTGCAGATCCATTCCAGCAACAAGCGCTCTTCTTTTCCTTTTCCTCCTTCAATTTTTTTTAAAATCAGTCCGGTTACTTGTTTTGCAGATTTAAAATTGTTTAGATCTATCAATTTTAGAATTCATTTTACATATATCTTGCTTCATTAAAGCTCATAAACTAGATCTCACTCCTAAAGAAATTTTACAAGCATTCTAGATCTAGTTTTAGGAAAAATTGTCATTTTTCAAGGTTGTGAAAGTAGATCTAAAGCTTATTGAATGCATGGTTGTTTCTTTAGAATCTAAAAATTTATATTCAGCAATTTAAGCGCTTCATATTGGCTGCCCCAAAATCATTCCAAGATCCCAAGGAAAACTTGCTTTCCTTGGTCTTTTTCTGCTTCTTTAAAAACTAGTTTTAACTTAAAATTTTTGGGTAAAAAGTGTGTTCATCCAAAAGTACTTTCAAAGTAATTTTGGGCATATTTAACTGTGATAAGCTTGCTTTTTTTTAGCAGGTATAACATAAAAGAGGAGGAGGTTCTGTCCGAAAAGCATTTTTGGACCATTCGAAACCCTCTAGGGGGTCTTCGTCTTCCCAAAATTTCAAAATTTTGCAATTTGTAAACCTTTGGTCTCATTCCATATAAGGACCAAGTGGATTAATTTCAGTTTTCTGATATTGTAATTGTTTCTAATAAAAATAAAAATCTCTTCAAATAGGCTCTTTCACCATCCCCCCCTGGGGGGATTCGCGTCCATGTCATTTTTTTTGAATTGTTCTCTTTTTTTGTTCTAGTTTAGTATTGACATGCAGGATTGTATACTTTGATAACATTTTGCATTATTCCATATTTTCAATTCAAAAGTAATCATACTACTTACCCCACAACTTCCCTATTAACCCGCAAGGGGAAAAAGATGCGTGGTAGGACTAATTAGAAAACCGGTGTTATGTATCTCTTATTCCATTTTCATTGTTATTTTT
The DNA here is from genome assembly GCA_001517045.1 of Pseudotsuga menziesii. NCBI lineage: Eukaryota > Viridiplantae > Streptophyta > Pinopsida > Pinales > Pinaceae > Pseudotsuga > Pseudotsuga menziesii. The sequence continues at coordinate 55,779 of LPNX010450148.1, read as the reverse complement.
CACATGCAAGCAATAAAATTAACCCCTCCTTGATTTTCCAATTGAGGTCCACTTGGACCGAAAGAGATTCCTGGAGGGTCTTCTTTTTTAACAAGAACACACTCTTAAAATTTACTAAAATTGACAAGACTCCGGTGTGTATGCTCTGCACTTGGCTGTGGTTCGTTCGATCAGTCAAGATGCATCAAAAGCACTTGAGTGACTAGATTAATTAGTCTTCACCTCCCAAATTGACAAACCATCAAGCAAAAATTCAACGCCTCAAACAAACTGTAAGCAGTAGCAAAATACCCAAAGGAGTGGGAACAACTGGAAAGTGACCTCGAGGCATCAATCTCTGTCACACCCTGACGGGTGCGTTATGAACAATAGTCTTCGAGACTCTGTTCCAGCCCACAAACACCTTGCGGGTAGCCGTGAAATTTCACTTTTGTACATACTCCAAGTACCCCTCAAGTATATTTGGAGTCCCCTTTTCGCCTAATCTAATTCATTCACATTCCACATTAATTTAAAATCTACCAAGAGACATTTACAAAACATTCTTTCAAGCGCATGCAAGCACATTATTTTCTCTGTTGACTCCATTTAAGGCATTAGTGATTTATTTGATTAATTCTTTCGATTATATATATATTGAGTGTCATTACTGTGCTTATCTGCTTTAAATATTGCATCTTGTTATCTTTTGTTTCCACTGGTTAATTTCAAAACTCCTAAACAACTTAATCAATATAACACCATCACACTAAGTAAGTAGCCTCAGTAATTTAATAGGGTCTACCCCCCTTGGCTTCGTTAGGAGTTAGCTTGAACGGAGGAGTCAAGAACAAGGTGACAGCCTTGACTCGAGACTTGCCCCCAAGGACACACCGAGTGGCTTGAAGATTTCTGCCACGTAACCCAGGTGTGTGAAAGGCGGCAACACTTTTTGGCGCTGTTGCCGGGGATAAATCTTTTTACTCCCGGAGTACGACTTTTGTTTTCTTTTTCTTTTTTTTTGCTTTGTTTGATGAATGCTTAGAGTAGATCTTTAATTTTCATCTGGTGACTCCACTGACTTTTTTTTTCAGTTTTTATTTTTACAAAGAAAAGCAAAAAATAATTTTTGTGAGAGTTCTTAAATGTATATTTTAATTCTCACATGGCGACTCCATTGAACGGATAAAACCCTATTATCTCATAAACTTGCAAAGTTTTGCTGTGTGTAGATGAGCCCATGTGACATATTAAAACCTCTAAAGGTCATCACTTGACAGCTCCACCTTTTCAGTACAAGGTTTAATGGTTATATTAAATGCATACTATTAATTTTTAACATGGATGAATTAAAGGAGCAATATGGTGCCCAGATAACCGAACTTTTTTAGCCTATCGATTTCTCAAACATCTTGGGTTTTCTTAACTGTTGTGATGGTGTGGGGGATGCATATAAATGGCTTTCAGTATTTCATGGAAATTATGGTGATTCGGCCATCTGGCATGTCAAATCTTTCCTTCAGTTGATCGCTGAATCCAATGTGCTTCATGAAGACAATATGATGGAAATGTTTGCTGGTACTTTTTGGGGTGAGGCATGTTGTTGGTTCTATCAAAGCCTTCCTAATAAATGTATAACTTCTTTTCCAAGCTTCCTTTGGATGTTTTTAGAGCAGTGGCATGATGGTAGGGATAGTATGAATGGTTTGAAAAAGTTCCTTGAAAAGATCTGTACCTTCTACCTATCTAGGATAGAGTATCACATGGAAACATATGATGGACCTTTTGCCATGATACAAAGTATTGAAGACTTGGAATCACTTCTTGAACATTTAAGTGAAGAGGATCCCATAATTGAACACATTGTTGAAGACTCTCCTTATGTCACCATAGCTGAAAACATTAAATATTTCAGATTTTCTCAAGATTGTTGCAATGCTAATATTTGTCCAGAAAGCCCTCATGAGGAAACCATTACAGAGATCGACACTTATGAAGAAATTTATAATGTGTGTGATGACACTCCTCTATGTTCATCACTTAAGGATGAAGTTTTGGAAAGTTTAAATTCTCATAATATCTTTGAAACCAAAACTTTGAAGGATGATTATTATGAAAAGGAGGAGGGTAGTTATATCTCAGGATGTGATACCAGCAAGGAAGACTCTCTCACATATGACATCGATGGGAGTGATGACTATTGGAATTTCATCGATAATCCAACTTGTGAAAATCTTATTGAGAATCCCATCCATGATATGTCCAGCAAGGGGAGTGTCTATTCAAAAATTTGTGGAAGTCCAATCTACGATACATCCATAGAAGGGAGTGTGGATACCTGGGAAAATCTTAGTATGGAAGAGGAGCATTCAGAATTTTCACATGATCATCCAAAGTCATATCATGCAAAGCCGCACAAAGGTATCAGTAATGAAGATATTGAGAAGCAGTATTGTGAAAAGTCAGATGTGATGCATTCAACGGAATATCAGTCTCAGCCATCTTCTTCACATATAGAGATGTAAAGAACGTAAAATAAATATAATAATTAAATAAGTAATAATAATCATAATTAATTATACTTAACATGAGAGGACATAACCTTTCACTCACAATCCCCAAGCCTAATTTAATAGGTGGGTCATCAACCATTGTAATCAATCTATTATATTTTATCTATACAACCATTAATATGCATTTTCCCTATGGCTTATCCGATATTCCAGCTATTTTGGTGATTATTGTGTGAGCGAAATAATTGTTCGCTTCAGTGGATCAGAGCCTCGTTGGCTAGATCCCGGCCTTTGGCCTTAATTCTCAGACCTTGTCTGATTTTTGGCTTGTAGCCTTATTTTAGGGTTTTCCTAAAATATTGGACATTGTCCAAAAGAAAAAGAAAAACGTAAAAGAAAAAAAGAAAAAAGAAAACATAAAAAAAGAAAAAAGAAGTATAGGAAAGAAAAGAGAGAAAAAAAAAGTTAAAAAGAAAAGAGTAAAGAAAAAAAAAGGAAAAAAACAAAAGAAAGGAAAAAGAAAGTTAAAAAAAGAAAAAATAAAGTAAAACAAACACATGGTTTTGCTTTCCAGCTTCAACCTAGGTTTTGTTTTGATTTGAATTATTATAATATATTTATAATAGTTCAATCTTTTGTTTTATTATATAAAATAATAAAATAAAGATTTTTATTATATAATAATTAATACAATAATTAATTATTATTTAAAAAAACTATATATTAAACTATATACATAGTTTATAAAAACATTAATATAATTATTAATTAATTAATTAATAATTATTATTATAAAAATAAATAAATAAAATTATTATTTTATAATAATTATTGTTGAAAAAAAAGGTTATTCAACCTAACGAAGAAGACCATCTATCACTGAAGGAGTCAAGACCATGGAAGCTAGTTTACGATTACAAATAGAAACCAAATTAAAAGGTTATCAAAGAGACAATGAAGAGTTATAGGACATAAATATGAAATCGGAAATGTTGATTAGATTACATAAGATGCAAAAAGAGTGCAAGGAACAAAAAATTTCCGACCAGAACAATCATATAGAAAAATTGTCGGCCCAAATTAAGAAATTAAAAGACGAAAATGATTTCAATCAGAGACAAGAAAATCAAGATATAAAGAAAGAAATAAGTGATTACGAAGCAGAAATAATACACTTGAACAAAATCGTTAACGACAAGGATGAAGAACTAATGCACATACGATAGAAATTAGAAGATCAAGAATCAGTGGTTGACTAGTATCGACAACAGATAAAAGTTCTTCAACAACAAAACAACGACTCTAAAAAGGAACACAAACTGGAGATGGCAAAGAGTAATAATGGGTGAATCCGC
>LPNX010450148.1:14090-51266 GCA_001517045.1 Pseudotsuga menziesii | reverse complement strand
CAAAAAATTCTTAAAATGCACACATCACATATCGACGTGTCCTCTTCAAAAGGGTATCTTTGGTTTTTCAATTTTTGAAAAAATAGAAAAAATTTCTTTGCGTGGACAAATAAGTGCGTAAAACGATGCTGAAATCGAATGTGGTCACTTTTGAAAAATAATAAATAATTGTATAATGCGAAAAAAATTAACAAAAAAATATGCACATCACACTGCATTTTATGTAGATCATGCTCATATATATATTTTTTTTAAATTATTAATGCAAGATTGAATTACTCTACGTGGACACGAGCCACTTATTAGCTTCTTCAAATTTTTAAGGTCACACAGTTCATTAAATGCAAAAATTCACACATTAAATGACATCGGAATATTTTTTTAAAAATATCACTATGAAGCCAACATAATATTCTACAATTTTTTTTTTACTACAAGTCAAAATTCACATGGCATATATGCGTTTTGAGGGCTTCTATCTAGCACATGAGTAAAAAATCAGGTTTTCATCGCCAAATTTGGCCAAAAAGTGTTACCCATCTTCATGGAATCACCCTAATACAATATCTCACAATTCTGAAGAAATTTTAAGATTAAGAAATCATAACAAAACCCTGATTACAAAAATCAAAAAATTGAAAAATAGTAGCAAGAGGGAACACTCCGATGAAGACCTTGAAGGAAAAATACTATAAAAGCAAGAAGAAAACCAGTGTCTAAATCATCGTAATCAGGTACTGCAGAACCAAATCAAGGAGCTAGAAATTGAAAAAAAGTCGCAAGAGGAAAGAATCGAAAAGATTTAGAATCATAACAATCTACTGGAGAACCAAGAAGCACAAATCCAGGAAAATGCATCCAAAAATGAAATCGAGGAAGTGAAGAAAGTCTTCATCGCAACCCAAAAGAAAGAAGAACAAACAACACCTACACCTTACAGACATCCTAATTATAATCGTCATTTTGACCAATGACAGGGTCAAAATGAATATTCACAGAAGACTTATGTGGACATGTGAAAATATCGACATACTAAGCAACAATTGAGACGAATTGTCCCACAAAAAGATCTCAGAGCTCCGATAAAAATAGAACTGGGATGGACCACAGCAGATACGATACGACAGTTATCCCGAGGAATTCGTAAATCGTATCGTCTCATTTCCTCAAATGTCGCAAATACAAAGAAACCTGAGATGACGGATTAAAGTAAATCAGATATTAAAGTCAATACATCTTTGAGGACAAAGATTCTATTAAGGGGAAGGCAATGTGACAAACGTAAAATAAATATAATAATTAAATGATTAATAATAATCATAATTAATTATACTTAACATGAAAGGACATAACCTTTTCACTCACAATCCCCAAGCCTTATTTAATAGGCGGGTCATCAACCATTGTAATCAATCTATTATCTTTTATCTATACAACCATCAATATACATTTGCCCTATGGATTATCCGATATTCCAGATATTTTGGTGATTATTGTGTGAGCGAAATAAGTGTTCGCTTCAAGAGGTTCCTTATGATTTGGAGCAGCTTGGTGCTTATACAATGAGTCATCATTTGGTAAGCCTTGATGATTAGTATGCTGATATAGTCAGTCTGCCTCATCATGCTGATTGGTATATCAGTCCTATCTAGTCATGGATAGAAGCAACCTGCATAAGCACATACTAGTTTGGGAAGAATTTTTATAACGTTATTCATGCCTATGATTTCCCATCCAGCCTGCCCATTCCGAGTCATCACGCAGGTTTGCATTTTCTTAATAAAGTGTCTTTACTTTGGCTGGTAACCAAAGACAAGGAAAAATAATTTTATGTTAATAAAATGCTTAGGTGGTTACATTGGATTTATGATTACACTTAACCCTTTTATATCATGCTTAGAGTAGGAAAATAAGCTCCTTAAAAAAGAGCATTTACTTTCTGCATTTCTGTTTTGTACTTAGCTATAATAAAACCTTTTTTTTCATTAGTTAGTTACATTTATTTTGTTTAAATAAATCAACTTAATGGTTCATTTGGTTTTTATATAAAGCTTGTGCTACTGAGGTTTTCTTGTGAAGTTGAGATGTTTTTACAGGGTGTATAAACCAGAGATTCTGGTGTTCTCGTATCCTCTCCTTGCCTTAAAGACCAGATTGAGCACACGTCCCGCAGTTGGAGCCAGATGTTACCACCTAAGTTGTACTTAGTGGTTTTTATCAAGTGAGCCTAGTGAACAGGACAAAGATGATTTGTTTGGACTTCAGAATACATTCGGAAGTGCTTGTTGTACTATATCACATGTTCATACCCCACAGGGGAATTGTAATAAGATGTTCTAGCATGACAGTGTATTTAAAAGACTTGGTCTCTTAGACTTTATTTGTCAATCCGATCATCCCAGGGTGTTGTTTCCCTTGGTTATTATTGGTTGTTGAATAAACGACTGATAATTTCTGAGTTTTTTACTCAATACCTCCAAAGTTGGGGTGGTCGGCTTGGCATTTAGGCCTATTGAGGTTATTAGAGTCTATGCGTCAATGTATAAACATGCTAGGCATCATGGTCGAGTCATATGAACATGTCTAAGTCCCCTTAGGTTTTTTTTTATTTTTATTTTTTAAGTTTTTTAAATTTTAATTTTTCCATAAAACTTAGGCTATTTTTTAATAGTCTAATTGGAAAAATTGGTTTTGTAATAAAAGTGGGCCAAATAATCAGTTTCAGTCATGTGGGTGCTCATTTTCAAGCTAAGAGCACCATGTAAACCTATAGACCCACTATGTCTAAGTTTTGAGTGATTTTCCATCACTCAGGTCAGAAAGCCCCAAAAAATCAATTATTGATTATTTTATTTAATAAATTGATGAATAATGGAGCAAATACAAAATCCTATATCAATGGATTCTCAACCGATTTGATTGAAATCAGTCTCGTCGGCACCAGATTAACCAGAGATTGCAATTCCTTGACAGAAGGGGATAATCAGGGCAGATCGATAGTTGAACTTCAGCCTCCTTTATGGGGAATTGCGCCCTCTCTCTCTCTCCTCCACACCTGTGGGCTCTTCTGGGAGCTCTGTGGTTGATGATTCAGTCAGCAGGTTGATGTGTCAGCTCAATCAGCCCCCCAATTGACATTCAAACTCAGTACAAGCTCAATTCAGCTTCAAATCAGGCATTGATGGACTCTTCTTCAGCTACAGTTGTCTATCTCCTTGGGATTTGCGCCCCCTTTGGGCTAGGGTTTCAATTTTTTGTATAAATAAAGCATGGCTGCCTCCTTTCCGAGTTAGTTAGAGTTGGATTGAGGAGCTATTGCTGTTGTAATACTGTGTAATATCTTTTGCTATTGGAATAAAGTGAAGCTTTGGAGGCCAAAATGGTGTAATGCTCTTATGTGTGTGGAATTAACATTGTCTTGCAGCTTTTGTTGTTACCGGTGTCTTTCTCTCAATTTCTGCATATGAATCTTGTTTGGATTTAAGGATTCAGCTGAATCAATAGGAGTATAGTTGGACAAGTAAGATTACTTGTTTCTCAACATCTCATAGCATATATGTTTGAGGATTCAGGTTATACATGTTTAAATAAGTTTATTTGCATGTAATCCCTCTTTTTTCATATATCTCTATCCAGATCTCATAATTTTTTTGTGCATGATTGTTTGTTAGTTTTAAGGTAGCAAGGGTTGGACAAACTGTGGATCTAGCTTGACTCCACTGGGCATCCGACTGTTTTGTGAAGGCATTGTTCCTCGGCATTCCACTAATTAGTCTTTTTGCAGATCCATTCTAGCAACAAGCGCTCTTCTTTTCCTCTTCCTCCTTCAATTTTTTTTAAAATCAGTCCGGTAACTTGTTTTGGAGCTTTAAAATTTTTTAGATCTATCAATGTCAGAATTCATTTTACATAAATCTTGCTGCCTTAAAGCTCATAAACTAGATCTCATTCATAAATAAATTTTACAAGCATTCTAGATCTAGTTTTAGGGAAAATTGTCATTTTTCAAGGCTGTGAAAGTAGATCTAAATCTTGTTGAATGCATGGTTGTTTCCTTGGAATATAAAAATTTATATTCAAAAATTTAAGTGCTTCATATTGGCTGTCCCAAAGCAGGCCAAGATCTCAAGGAAAGCTTGTTTTCCTTGGTTCTTTTTTCGCTTCTTTAAAAACTAGTTTTAACTTAGAATTTTTGGGTAAAAAGTGTGTGCATCCAAACGTACTTTCAAAGTAATATTGGGCATATTTAACTATGATAATATTTCTTTTTTTTAGCAAGTATAACAGAAAAGAGGAGGAGGTGTTGTCCGGAATGCATTTTTGGACCATTCGAAACCCCGCAGGGGGTCTCCGTCTTCCCAAAATTTCAAAGTTTCACAATTTGTTAACCTTTGGTCTCATTCCGTATAAGGACCAAGTGGATTAATTTCAGTTTGTTGATATTGTAATTACTGCTAATAAAAATAAAAATATCTTCGAATAGGCTCTTCACCATCCCCCCTGGGGGGGATTCGCGTTTGTGTCATTTTTTTTGCATTGTTCTCCTTAGTCTAGTTTAGTCTTGGCATGCAAGATTGTATACTTTGATAACATTTTGCATTATTCCATATTTTCAATTCAAAAGTAATCATACTACTTACCCCATGACTTCTCGATTAACCTGCAAGGGGAAAGAGATGCATGGTAGGACTAATTAGAAAACCAGTGTTGTGTATCTCTGATTCCATTTTCATTGTTATTTTTCACATGCAAGCAATAAAATTAACCCCTCCTTGATTTCCCAATTAAGGTCCACTTGGACCGAAAGAGATTCCTGGAGGGTCTTCTTTTTTAACAAGAACACACTCTTAAAATTTACTAAAATTGACAAGACTCTGGTGTGTATGCTTTGCACTTGGTTGCGGGTCCTCCGATCAGTCAAGCTGCATCAAAAGCACTTGAGTGACTAGATTAATTAGTCTTCACCTCCCAAATTGACAAACCATCAAGCGAAAATCCAACGCCTCAAACAAACTATAAGCGGTGGAAAAATACCCAAAGGAGTGGGAACAACTAGAAAGTGACCTCAAGGCGCTGATCTCTATCACACCCTGACAGGTGCGTTATGAACAATAGTCTCCGAGACTCCGTTCCAGCGCATAAACACCTTGCGGGTAGCCCTGAAAGTTCACTTTTGGACATACTCCAAGTATCCCTCGGGTATATCTGGAGTCCCCTTTTCACCTAATTTAATTTATTCACATTCCACATTACTTTAAAATCTACCAAGAGACATTTGCAAAACATTCTTTCAAGCGCATGCAAGCACATTATTTTCTCTATTGACTCCATTTAAGGCACTGGTGATTTATTTGATTAATTCTTTCAATTATATATATATTGCGTGTCATTACTGTGCTTATATGCTTTAAATCTTGCATCTTGTTATCTTTTGTTTCCACTGGTTAATTTCAAAACTCCTAAACAACTTAATCAATATAACACCATCACACTAAGTAATTAGCCTTAGTAATTTAAGAGGGTCTACCCCCTTGGCTTCATTAGGAGTTAGCCTAAACGGAGGAGTCAAGAACAAGGTGACAGCCTTGACTTGAGACTTTCCCCGAAGGACACACCGAGTGGCTTGAAGATTTCTGCCACGTAACCCAGGTGTGTGAAAGGAGGCAACAGGAATTGGGAGGCAAAGTGTCCCTGCTTGTGGCAGATAAAACACTTGACCTTTGACACGTCAAGGTTCTTCTTACCATCCTTCTTCCTCTTTTCCTTCCCCTTGCTCTTCCCTGTAAGGGCTAGAGCCTCCTCATCCACAATCTGTGGGGCACTGCTGGATGAGCCTGATCCTTGACCCATGCGGGTCTCCTCCTGCACAAAGTCATCCCATAGTCTTTGCCAATCAGGGAGCTTCTCCCTAGCCACAACACCTTTGACAAAGGTGTCCCATGGCTTAGAGAATCCATTGAGGGCTATCTAAACTAGCTCCTCATCTATTGTCTTAGAGCCAACAACTCCAAGCTCGTCCCTGATCTGTTTGAGCCTCGTGAGATAAGGCACCACTCCTTCTCCCTTGGCCATCTTGGTGCTACGTATCCTCTCTTGCAACACCATCTTCCAGTTCTCGTTCTTGCTTTGGTACAGACTCTCCAAAGGCGTCCACATCTCTGCTGCAGTCTTCTTACCAGGAAGGTGAGGGACTATATGGTCCTTCACTTCATCCATGATAATCAACATGGCTCTAGAATGAATCTTCTTCCAAGTTGCTAAATCTGTCGGATCTGTGGGTGCAACCTTCATGGAGTCAATGTGCTCCTCTACATCACTGACATCCAGGATCCTTGTGATCCTTTCTTTCCATGTAGGAAAGTTCTGAGCACCCTAGAGTCTATCCTCAAATCTCAACTGCACGCCCATAGTGAAGTATACCTATCAAACCCTAGATCTGGAAGTCTAGGTTTGTGTCTTCCCATAGATCTACCCCTGATCTATCACTGCTGCTACAAATCTCTCAGCTTTAGCTCACCAAAGCTCTAATACCATGTAAATTTTTCTTTAATATTCAACTAGGGCTAAACAGTGCATGCAAAATATCAACTGATAACCACCCATGAATATATTTTACAATATGCAGCAGAATATAAAACTGAGAAATAAATCACAACATCACATCACGATATTGAAACTATTATTTTGGGTATGGAAACCCTCGAAAAAACCCAAGATCGAAAAACTGGTGCAACAGTCAGATATATATTTTATTATGAGAAAATATGGAACTTTTACAATCACTGGAAATTCACCCAAACCTGGCGAATGCAGTACCTAGCAGAATCACTGGGAAAATCCCAGCTAAACCTCAACACTCTCCTGTGTGAGTGTACGGCCCAGCTGTACGAATCTCGATGATCCTGCTGCTCGCTCCTCCGTCTTCTCGGCTAAATCCTCTGTCTGAATTTCTCTCCTTGTCTGTATCACGTTTCTGTCAGAATACAAGTGTGTGTTCTCTCCACCAATTGATCTCTCTTTTATAACTTTAGGTAAAGCGAAAACCCTAATTTCACTTCCACTTTAACTAGTGATAAAGAAAAAACCCTAATTTCACTTTCACTTTAACTAGTGGTTCACTAAAGTTAATTTAGATCACTTTAATTTATTTTCCAAAGTAAATTAAATACAACTGGTTTCATATTTTAAGTCTTATGCATGCAAGAACACATGCATGCAGGAAGACCTTCCTTGTTGCTACTAGTTTAACATGGATTAGTACTTACTTATGCAAAGAACCTTATTGACCAAAATGATGATACGATGACACATTCCAATAATCTTGATAGTAGCAGAGAACGATTTGATAGGGTATATACCCAATATGTTGAGAGGGGTAGATGTATTGCCCACCTTATGTTACAATGATACCCGAGGTCATGGGAGGGTCATGCTAAGACATGCTCCCCATGTTGTTGTGATGACGATGGTCGGATTCCTGCTAGGAGAGGCCAAGTCTGCTACTTAGCCAACGCTACCACTCTCGGGTTCTTTATTTGGTCAAGTCGGTGAAGCTGGCATCCACTTATTTACTAGCAAAGGAAGGATAGCGATGATGAAGATGTAGGTTAGGATGGGAGGATGTGTTTGTTAGTATTTTTTAGGGTTGAGTATTCCTTGATGCGGATTTAGTGGTAGTAGGTACTCATATTTGTATTGACTGGTTAAGTTAATAAGAACATAAAGATAAAGTTATGAGATCATTAAAAGGATAAACTGTTAAAGAACTAAGCATGTAAAGCAATTATATTATATATGTATATACGCTTTCTCTTTCTATATGGGGGATTATTATTTTAGTTAGCAGGTATGCATAGTCGAGATGGTGTTTGTTTATAGTGCATATACGATATGTGCATATGTTGGCCATGCATGCACAGCTTGTGCATGTACGATAGTATCGGTGTACAACATACTTGTCATGTTTGAATGGTGGCATAAAATGTCGTAGATAACTCAATTAAAAATATACTAACCAACTTAGGTAATGAATAGTTAAGTTTTTTATGTGTAAATAAGTGAATTAGTTATTGTATGTAACACGATAATAAACATTTAGATAAGTGTATTCAATTGAAAGTATCATCAATTTGAAGTGTTGTAAATGAACATCAACACTTGGAGAATTGCATTGTTTAACTCTTAATATTGATTAATTAAACCATTAAAGATACCTTGTTTATTAATTTACAAAGATACTATGACTAAGTTACTTATCAATTAAACAAATAAATGTTGCTATTATTATTCACCATTAATAATAATAATAATAATAATTATTATTATTATTAGTTTATATATATATATATTATAGAACTATTCTCTAATACACCTAATCTTCATTTATTATGATCAAATAAATTATTATGTGTCCAGATTGTTTTTATGTTAAAAAGAGAAAAAAAAAAGAGTATTTTAATGAATCAAACTAATGGATATGATGGAATGATTTTAAATATTATGTATTCAATCTATATGATTATTAGACTTCAATTACAAATTAAAACATTATTGTCGAATCGGATTTGGTTGGTAAACAATTAAGACATAAATTATCCAAAATCTTGAAAAAACCAACTAGTATATATTATTTATTCTAAAACACTCAATACAAAAACAGTAAATGGAACTAGCATTTATTAAACCACTCTCGTAAAAACCTTTAGGTGATCATTCCTAGAATAATTAAATATTTCTAGTCAAATCAGTAAGACCAACTTAAATTTGGATCAATATTATTGAGTTACTCTAGATAAACGAGATGTAAGAACTATATTTAATGATTATTTTATCCTTATCATTGGGATAAAGTTAATGATTTTGGGGTTCAAAAAATGAGTGGGAGGGAGGTGGAGTAAGAGTGAAGGAGGGAAGAGGAAAATGGGCAGAAATGGAAGGTCTCACACAGGAGAGGGGGTTGGTTTTTCTTTTGGGGCAGTATAGTATTGAGTATTTTTATGAGAAAAGAGGAATACTGAGGAGGGGGTTAACTCGGGGATTTGATGAGGTGGAAAACTCAAATGAAAGGGGAAACTTCACTTTTGACTAGGGGGTTTTAAATAAAGGAAAGCTTCTATTTGGATTATCGGATTGTGGTCTCGAGGGCAGGAAACCTATTGGTTTCTTAGAGCCAACGTGATTAGTTAGTCAACAAGATGGTTTATTGGCTTGGTTACTAAGGCTTGGTCAAAAGGAGTTGTAGGAGAAGGACACAGGTCCTAAGCTATCTACTACAACCTACGGTTACATGTATCCTACTGGTAGTTTAGTGATATGATGAACAGATAGATATTCTTAATATTATGCAATATACTTTAAAATGCTTAGAATACATGTTTTACAGAATTGATTTTATGTTGTTAAAAATTTCCTACTAAATGCTGTTAGAAATTTCTTACAATGTTAAACTTATGTAAGATTTTTTTAGATCATGTTAAACTGAAACTTAACAACTTTTGAAACTTTGATAACATAACATTTAACACAATTTGTTTTTATTTTATTTTATTTTCCACAAAACAACTCTTAAGGAGCTAGATACAATGGATGACAAGCACATAACTTAAATGCCCATCTAAAATTTATGGGAACTGCACATGGTATCATAACCATGGTTCCAAATCTGGAACCAGAGGTCTTACTACAATTTGGAAACCAAGACCAAAAAATATTCAAGTGAAACAAAATCAAAATTTTTGCAAGTGAATAGAAAACCAAAAATTTTACAAGAAAATAAAAATTTACATGTAAGATAATTTTTTTATTTATATAACTTCCCATTTGGAAAATCCAAGAAAGCGGATTCGTGAAATAGAAAGAAAGTTGTGAACTAATTAGCACATTTAGCACCTTGAATTCTAGGTCGAGACATTTCCTGAAACCAAAAGAAAAAAATAGAACAACAAAAGAACATATTAGTAAAGATGGTGTTTCCAGATATTAGCAAGTTATCAAATAAACAAATGGAAAATTTATAAAGGTATTATATAAGTGTATTAGGACAAACACACAATCAGTAGATTATATAGAACATAAAAATTATAGGAGTAAATTTTCTACTGACCATTATATCACACACATGCAGAAACATAAAATATGAATGACTTTTTATTCTTTGTATTTATAAATCCACATTTTTTTCTCTTACTGGCTTTTACCCTAAGGGAAATGAGTGGTGTTGGTACCATATATGTCTCACAAAATTTTTGGATTCTGGCATTATGTAAAAAATGACTTTGAGACCTTGATTTTCTATGGCGGAAAGTCCATTAACATCTTTGTCAAAGCTTTGAGTTTTTGTCAACCTGGTCAATTCCTCATCACCTCAAACCTATATCCTAAATCAGTTCTTAATGCATAGTTAACCTTGTTCTCTTTGATTATTCAGATGTCCATCCATTTTCTCAAACCCTCATCCAAAATGCCAATCGTCCAACATAAGAATTCTGGCCATGCATCCGAGGGAAGCCTCATGGATCCATCACCCATGCTACGCGTCAATAAAATGCTCAAACATTTTGCATTATATACATAAAAATTTATATTTTGTTATTGTGAATATCGAATATATATCATGGCCTTAAAACCAACACGCCAGCAAATTATTGAGTGTTATAACAAATAGTCAAGTGCCCTGTCAAATATATGAAGACAGACTACTGCCAACCAAAGAACCAAAATTGTTGAATATCCAAGTGCTCAAGTTCAAGTTCAAGTGCATCAAAGGGATAATTCATCTGGCCTGGACTAGTGAGTTTTATTTGTAATTGGAAGCATTTGCTAGATGGATATAGATAGCTATAGTCATTTCATCAACTACATGAGTATGAATATTGCCAACGGTAATGGCTGGTTCAAGAGCCACCAATTTCTCCCAACCAATATTGATAATAAATAGCGCCAGTGTGAGAAAGATAAAATGCCCAACATCTATTCTCACCAAATGAATAATGTGAATAGTAATCAAGCTCAAGCCTGAGTTTGAGTTGCATAAAATGCTAATTGTCAAATGTTAATGTTCAGCAAAAATGACAGAGGGTACCCAAATGCAAAGCCATAGATAATGATTGTTGTTTCACTATTTCCAATAACATAGGGGAGTGTCAACGCCAAGTGCTAACAAATTCCATGAGAAGCACCCAGATGCCACGAGTTCATAGTTTGCAATAAAGTATTGACAGTCAAAATATGCAGAATTTATGCCTAGCAAAAGTGCTTCACTGTTTTCAAAGCCAGAATTGGTTTTTTCTTTCTCATTTTTGAGAGCTATGAAAGATCTATTCCTAAAGACAGAACGAAACATGTTATAGAATTTTTAGTGCTTATATCTGACACTTGAAACAGATTTTTGATTACAAGGGTGATAGGATAAATTGATTTCAATGAACTAGCACAAAGAGAACCACGGCTATCCTTAAAGTAGGGAAGGAGAAGCTTGGTAGACTGTTTTATATGTCGATCATTCCAGAGTACAGAGGTATTGAAATCAAAGAAAATTGTGTCAAGGTTAAGTTGGTATTAGTTCCATTTGAAAAGTCCCTGAAGGCTGAATTATGTGCACCCTTAAATAAAACTTTTCCCATTGTAAATCCAAGGCAAAATTGAGACCTTCGTAAAAGAAGTGTCCAATTTATTTACATATTTAGAACTCACTTTCTTAGAAAAGAGTCTTTTTACACTGGTTAATGAGGAACCTTTCCTTTTGGATATGCAAGGATAATTCATTTCCATTTAGTAGAATTATGAAATCTTCAGAGGGTGAAAATTCCAGACTCTTGAGCTCGATAACTGTCAAGGATTTTATCCCAAAAGCACAGAGATCAGCATCGCTTCAAGATTTTAAGGAGAAAAATTAGCATATCAAATATTGCTTCCTGGTCTTTAGTAATTAGTTGAGCCATCGATCATTGATTTCCACATAGAATTTTATTTTTTTGAGTAGTGCAGGTGGCAGAGCATTTTATATCCAGCAGTAAAAGATTGATATCATGTTTAATTCCACCAAATCGAGGATTAATATCAAATATTATTTCCATATTTTGAATATCTAGCAGATCTAGACTTCTTACAAATTATTCGTGTCTTTTGTTTTTAGATTATTAATAGATTTTGCCTCCTAGAAATTTGTAACAACTTATACCATGTAATTTCTATATATTTCATGAGTTTGGAATGTAAAGATGGCAGGAGGTTCCAGTCAAGAGAGGTTGTGTGATTGTAAAGGGTTGAGTCGTGATTAGTCTGAAGCTTCTTTTGAAGCTCTGTTAGTGAAGTTTGAGAGTGGTATGGAGGATGAGAAATATCAGCTATTTTGATTTATCATTAATACAAATACGGTTCAATGTCTTTGGTATATTTATGTGATGATTTTTATGAAGGATAGTGTTTTTGTCTCTAGTTCTCATTGCATATGTATGTATTTGTGTCTTATTTTATACAGAATGTTTTTCTGTTTAAAGGCATTTATTATTTGGATATGTAATCAACTGTCTATGGTTATATAGTTGATTCCCAAACCGACTTATGTATGTCTACTGTCTGTAGGATTATACTTGTACATCATCTGTGTTTACTTTCTCTCGTATATACTTATGGGTCTATGTTTTAGGCTTAATAATCTATCCACCCTTTCATTCCCCTTCTGTTATTACACAATTAATCCAATCAATCATCAACATTTGCCTTTGATAATTAGGATGTTTTAAGCTTGGATCTCTTGCAGTCAAGAGTTAACTTTAGCACAAGTATATTCTAGTGTCGTTGTTGGGGACAGAAGTGAATATTATATTCCTCAGGGAGAACAACGACGATCAAATCTAGCTCTTGATGGTAGACAGGGGCATGACATCAGTTTGACTGCAATTTTATACCTGGCGACTCCAACTTCATCACAGATAAATTTATCAGTGACTCTACTGGTTTTAAATGGATAAGAGTCTTTCTCAGAGGTATGCATTTTATGATTTCTCAAGTATATCTGGTTTTCCAATTCCCGTACCTGATAGAGAAGTATGGGAACATTGCCTTCCGAGATTTGGGAGAAAAAATCATGATCATCCTGGTCAACATCTGTTGGATCTTCATGAGTGTATGATTAATCTGAAAGTTATACATGAAGATGTCTTGATTAAGATTTTTAGATACTCTTTGGAAGGAGCAACCCGTGATTGGTGGAGACCTCTCCCAGTTGCTTATGTCACTTAATTAAGATATTTTCATGCTTCCTTCCATTTGTTTTGTAAAGAGAAATTTCCTGTTGATTTCCTTTATACAGAATGTTGTTAGATTTTGATTTGTTGAATAAAAGATCAGATAGTCATATAGAGTGTGATCATGTCGAAGAATATGCTGCAGTAGATGATATTTTTCATGATGATCAAGAGGTTCATGATCTCCAAAGGGGTAGCCGAATTGAATGTACTTTTGATATATCAAATGTATCTAAATGGTCATGAAAAACAAGTTTTTTTTTCTTTTGAGTATTCATATCGATATATCAACATGCGACAGTTTTGAATCTGAGCTACCGAAATACAATAAAGGAGATGGAAAGGAGCAGTTTTCTCAAACAACACCATTGAAACCCATCATCTATGACAACACATGTGACATCCATGAACAGGAAAGTGATAGCAATACTTAATGGAGAATATTGAGCAGCAATTACATCTTTTAAATAATAAAAAAAGCTATCAATTTCGGGGTAAATTTTTATGTATTTCATGATCCTGTCGTTGATTAATTGGAATCTATGAGCAAAATAGATATCAGACAGTTGATGTTTAAAGAAAGTTGGTTCTACCTTCATTGTCAATTGCATTTTTCTATTCGTTGGATTATTTCAATTTTTCAATCCAGAGTACAGTCAACTAATAAGTTGTTTGACTGGTTGTGCTGGAAATTTCATATTGCATGATTACATACTTCAACTTATTTATGTAAAAAAAATATATAAACAAGTTCAGTGTCCGAGTATTGGTTTCAGTTTACAGTGCATGGATTAGTTTTTAGTTGTACAGTTTGTTTGTGTCAGATTTTTCTTTTCAACTTATTATGGTGTTAAATAGTTCATATGAGTATACAATAGATCATCATAAGACTCCATCACCCAATGGATACAAGGAATTAGTGGTTTTTATTCTCACTTGCAAAGTAGTGAATGGTAGGAAGGACAAGGTACATATGTCAGAAGGATAGAATGGAAAGGCACAAGGTCTGCTTGTTCTTGGCAACTCGCAAGGACCATGCCATCCTCAGCTTGAGCCAGATGTTGGTACCAGATCTATCCCACAAAATTTTTGGATAAGTATATAAATAAGTTCAGTGTCCGAGTATTGGTTTCAGTTTACAGTGCATGGATTAGTTTTTAGTTGTACAGTTTGTTTGTGTCAGATTTTTCTTTTCAACTTATTATGGTGTTAAATAGTTCATATGAGCATACAATAGATCATCATAAGACTCCATCACCCAATGGATACAAGGAATTAGTGGTTTTTATTCTCACTTGCAAAGTAGTGAATGGTAGGAAGGACAAGGTACATATGTCAGAAGTATAGAATGGAAAGGCACAAGGTCTGCTTGTTCTTGGCAACTCGCAAGGACCATGCCATCCTCAGCTGGAGCCAGATGTTGGTACCAGATCTATCCCACAAAATTTTTGGATTCTGGTAACACATATGTAAAGAAGGACCTTTGGACCTTGATCTTCACTGGCGAAAATTCCATTAGCATATTTGTCAAAGATTTGAGTTTTTGCCAACCTGTTCAATTCCTCATCACCTCAAACCTCCATCCTGAATCAGTTCTTAATGCATGTATGGCCTTATTCTCTTTGTTTACTCAAAATTCCATCCATTTTCTAAAACCATCGTCCAAAGTTCCAATCGTCCAACATAAGCATTCTGGCCATGCACCCGAGAGAAGCCTCATGGATCCATCACCCATGCTACACGTTAATAAAATGCTCAAACATTTGGCATTATATACATAAAAAAATTATCTTTTCTTATTGTGAATATGGAATATATTTCATGGTCTTAAAACCTATGTTACCAGAAACGTGACGATAGTTCACGTTTCTCACAGAAAACGCTATAGAAACGAGGACGAGATGGAAACCGCCGTTCTCTACAGCCATTTTCGTTTCTGCAACCAAAAAACCGTTTCTTTAGAAACGCAA
Source organism: Pseudotsuga menziesii (assembly GCA_001517045.1). Taxonomy (NCBI): domain Eukaryota; kingdom Viridiplantae; phylum Streptophyta; class Pinopsida; order Pinales; family Pinaceae; genus Pseudotsuga; species Pseudotsuga menziesii. The sequence goes on along the minus strand of LPNX010450148.1, from coordinate 36,049 downwards.
CGTTTTTGCGAGCTGTTTATACTGAAACGGATTTCCGTTTCTTTGAAAACTGGTTCCTTTCCGGGTTTAATTTTTAATTGCATCACAGACCCATTGTTGTTGTAAAAAATGTGTAGTCTCGCCGTCGATGGTGCCTGTCCCTGGATCCTTGCTAGGTTGGGCAGTTGCAAACCTGACCTCTCATGCTGCCATCAGGCCCTCGCTAGCTGTTGTTGGGCTGGAAACTAAAAGCGGGAAGTGGGATAGATTCTTACCGAACGACAATGAAGTAGTATTAGATAGGATAGTAGGTATTGCAACATCTGAAGTCCAAGGCAATTCCAACATATATTGAAATGCTTGTGAATTGTTTTTTCCAAGTATATAATGCATTGCTTTTAAGTTCGTTTTATGTTTCCTTTAATGCTTTCGTTATTGAATATTATGAAGCTAGCAAACTTTCCAGAAATTTATATATTATGGAGTCTGAACGTGGAGTTTGTTAGTCTCTGGCTACATCTAAGCTAAACTTTGCTGCATTGAAACTAAAATTAACTGGTCCAGTCATTCTTAAAATCTAAAATCTGTAAATTGTCACAATATTCAATTTATATATTTTAATTAATTAATTTTTTGTTTTTCTCTCTCCTCGTTTCTTATATTTGCGAAACCTGGAAACTTCGTTTCTCGTACCGTTCTCGTTTCTCGTTTCGTTTCCCGTTTCTCGTTTCTGGTAACATAGCTTAAAACCAACACGCCAGCAAATTATTGAGTTCGTAAGTTTTTGCGGTGAGTAGATTAGTGGTGAGGTTTTCCGGAGAATCTGCAGTGGCCATTGCTTGAATGTTGACCTTTCGATTCCAAATAAAATTGACATTCAAGCAGTGGCCAAAGCAATGGCCACTGCAGATTCTCCAGAAATTATTGAGTGTTATAACAAATAGTCAAATGCCCTGTCAAAAATATGCAGACGGCCTACTGCCAAGAAAAGAACCAAAATTGTCGAATATCCAAGTGCTCAAGCTTAAGTTCAAGTGCATCAAAGGGATAATTCATCTGGCCTGGAGACAACCTTTCAATGGACTATTGAGTTTGCTTTGCTTTGTAATTGGAAGTTCAAGTGCATCAAAGGGATAATTCATCGGGCCTGGAGACAACCTTTCAATGGACTATTGAGTTTGCTTTGCTTTGTAATTGGAAGCATTTTCTAGATGGATACAGATAACTATAGTCATTTCATCAACTACATAAGTATGAATAATGCCAACGGTAATGGTTGGTTCAAGAGCCACCAATTTATACCAACCAATATTGATGATAAATAGCGCCAGTGTGAGAAAGATAAAATTTCTGACATATCTGCTCACCAAATGAATAATGTGAATAGCAATCAAGCTCGAGCCTCAGTCTGATTTACATAAAATGCCAATTGTCAAATGTTAATGTTCAGAAAAAATGACAGAGGGTACCCAAATGCAAAGTTGTAGATAATGATTGGTGTTTCACTATTGCCAATAACATAGGGGAGTTTCAACGCCAAGTGCTAACAAATGCCATGAGAAGCACCCGGATGCCACGAGTTCACAGTTTGCAATAAAGTATTGACAGTCAAAATATGCAGGATTTATGCCTAGAAAAAGTGACTCACTGTTTTCAAAGCTGGAATTGGTTTTTTCTTTTTCATTTTCATCAGCTATGAAAGATCTATTCCTAAGGACAGAACGAAACATGTTATATAATTTCCAGTGCCTATATCTGAGACTTGAAAAGTATTTTTGTACACAAGGGTGATAGGATAAATATAATTCAATGAGCTAGCATACAAAGAACCATGGTTGTCCTTAAAGTATGGAAGGAGAAGCTTGGTAGTCGGTATTATATGTTGATCATACCACCGTACAGAGGTATTGAAATCAAATAAAATTGGGTCAAGATTAAGTTGGTATTAGTTCCGTTTGAAAAGTCCCTAAGTTGAATTATGTGCACCCTTAAATACAACTTTTCCCATTGCAAGTCCGAGGCAAAATTGAGACCTTCATAAAAGAAGTGTCCAATTTATTTACAGATTTAGACCTCACTTTCTTAGAAATGAGTCTTTTTACAGTGGTTAATGGGGAACCTTTCCTTTTGGATATGCAAGGAGAATTCATTTTCTTTTAATAGAATTTTGAAATCTTCAGAGGGTGCAAATTCCAGATTCTTGAGCTCGACAAATGTCAAATATTTTATCCCAAAAGCACAGAGATCAGCATCGCTTCAAGATTTTAAAAAGAAAAATCAGCATATCAAAGATCGCTTCCTGATCTTTAGTAATTAGTTGAGCCATCGATCATTGATTTCCACATAGAATTTTATTTTTTTAGGAGTGCAGGTGGCAAAGCATTTTATATCCAGCAGTAAAATATTGATATCATGTTTAATTCCACCATACCGGGGATAATATCAAATATTATTTCCATATTTTGAATATCTAGTAGATCCAAACTTCTTACAAATTATTCGATGCTTTTTATTTTTAGCTTAATGATAGATTTTGCCTCCTAGAAATTTGTAACAGCTTATACCATGTAATTTCTATATATTTCATGAGTTTGGAATGTAAAGAGGGCGGGAAGTTCCAATCAAGAGAAGTTGTGTGATTGTAAAGGGTTGAGTTGTGATTAGTTTGAAGCTTCTTTTGAAGCTTTGTCAGTGTATTTTGAGAGTGGTATGGAGGATGACAAATATTATATATAACCATTTTGATTTATCAATAATACAAGTACGGTTCAATGTCTCTGATATAATTCTGTAATAATTTTTATGAAGGATAGTGTTTTTGTCTCTAGTTTCTAATTGCAGATCTATGTATTTGTGTCTCCTTTTATACATAATGTTTTTCTGTTTAAAGATACTTATTATTTGGATATGTAATCAAATGTCTGTGGTTTTATAGTTGATTCTCAAACTGGCTCATGTATGCCTATTGTCTGTAGGCTTATACTTGTACATCATTCATGTTTACTTTCTCTCTTATACACTTAAGGGTCTGTGTTTTAGGCTTAAACATTTATCCACCCTTTCATTCCCCTTCTGTTATTACACAATTAATCCAATCAATCGTCAACATTTTCCTTTGAGCATTAAGATGTGTTAAGCTTGGCTCTCTTGAAATCAAGAATTAACTTTAGCACAAACAAGTGAAATAATAATAGACGGGCTCATTGAAATGGTAACAATGGGGGCTTTGTTATTTCCCCACCAAGGTTGGAAGTACAGTAAAAAAAAGGTCGAGGATATTTTAGCAAAACATATATCTCCACTTGTCGTTTCTAATGGAAAGATTTGAATTCGAGTGCTCTAAGTTAGCCCCATTAATTGTAATATTTCCAGATTGTAGAAATGCATGAATGTGTGCAAGGATGAGAGATTCTAGTTAAAAGAAACCATTCTTAAAAATATTTTAATACTTTAGTGCAACAAAAAGGAGAAAGATGAAACCACAAAATAATCGACATATAATTTTAAATAAGCTAAAAAGTAGGGCATGCACAGTCAAGAACATCGTCCATGAGGGGTCTATGGAAAGGAAGAGGGATATGCCCTTCGGTACCCCTGGTGCCATAAAACCCTACATCTAGGATAAGATTCTAGCAAGAGACTTCCTACAACGATCGTTCCATAGGTTCACTCTATCTGTAGGCGAGCTCCAAAGATACAAATGTTTCCATACTTCGCATATTGTTCCCATGAGATAAAGTATGCAAACCCAGAGATAAACTTATGCAACCAAAGATATGCAAACCGAGAGATAAAATTATGCGATCAAAGGGGATAGCCTTCTCCTTCCATATTTTGGCAATGTAACACCATGTTTTTATCTTGACTTTTGAGATTGGTACTACTATTCTATGAGGGAATTCTATGACAAATGACCCAACTATTTATTATTTGAAATCTAAAAACTTTGTATAGACGTATTTTTTAGGGAATCGGGTTTCGGATGACCTTGACATGTGTGAAGCAATGAATTATTAATGAGATAATGACCTAAGAAGAATTATCTGACACATTGATGAGTAAATTATGATTATGAAAATGATTTCGACATTTTGTCAATTATTAATGCAGTTATATTATGATTTTAATTATGAATGAAAAACCATGTGAGTTATCAACAAGTATTTAAAGTTGTATAATGTTGTATAGTAATGAACGATTGACAAAATTTATGTAGCATGTACTCTAATGGTTTGTAGAGTGTGATAGAAAAGGCAAGTACATGAGATGCAATAAAGCATCAGTATGAAAAGACTCTAGCTAAGTCGATGACTATGACAGGTGATATCAATGATATTTATAATATGATTAAACTGTGATATGTTTGATGCATTGGAATGCATGGACTCTAGATGAGTCGAGAAACCTCGATAGTTGAAGTTGATTGATGTTTATATTATGGTTGAAATCTTATTTATGATATTTGATGCACGGGTTGTTATATGTGCAAGTGATGGGATATGATTGTCAATTGATCCACATCAAGTGATGAGGCTGAAAAATTATACGTCTAAGTCTAGCAAATTGGACAGTGCAATGAGATTTGAATATAGTGAGGAAAAATCCAGTTCATCAAATGTGTGTGCCGTGACGGTAGGTCATCAGTCTGTCACTCACGAAGATTATACTAAAGGGCATGCAATAAGGATTCAACCTTATTCCCCAGGAACCACCTGGTTCTTCACAAGATAGGCAAACTAAGGTAACATTGGCTCAATCGTCATAACCAACTCCGCACCTGTGGGAATTATCGGAAGGGAATGCGAGAATCATAACACCTTGATAATCCTGGTCGCGACGGGAATGTGACGGTAATCAACACCAAATTTGAATCAAGGGGATTAATAAAATCTTAAGAAAGAATTTTAATAAACTTCTTGTCAGCTAAATTAAAATAATAACCAGCATAGATCCAAATCCTAGGCTCTATCAAGCGTCGAAAGGGATCAAATCTCTCGAGGTGCAAACTTCTTATTAAGTATTGCACTCAAGAAGCTATTGATTTGATTCAATCCAAAAGACGCATCTTTTTATTTAAGGTCGACATAAAATATTTTTATTATTAATATTTAATATTATGTATGGTCGACATATAATATTTTTATTATTAATATTTAATATTATTTATGGCCGACATATAATATTTTTTATTTTGTTAGGAACGAACATTACAACATTAACCCCATATATGGTTTTAAAACCATGTGCAAGGCCCTCCTAAAACCATGGGTTGTTTAGAAGGCCTTGCACATGGTCTTAAAACCATTTGCAAGGCCCTCCTAAACCATGTACAATAAAACCATGAGTTGTTTAGGAGACCTTGCACGTGTTTTTAAAACCATTTGCAATGCCCTCCTAAACCATGTGCAATAAAACCATGGGTTGTTTAGGACAAGGCCAACATTTCTTTTGGGATAATTCAATTTTTATGACCAACATTTTTTTTCGAATAATTCAATTTTTAATTTTTTATTGTTTTGTTAGGTAGGAACATTACAACATCTCCCCCATATTAGGTTGTTTTTGTGGCCGACATTTATTTTGGTTGATAATTAAAATTTCATTTTTTTTTTAATTTTGTTAGTAACAAACGTTACAACATAATATCGACAAATGTTACAATGTCTTCCACATAACATTACAAGATCTCTCTCATACTGGGCTGTAGAGCGCCTCTCAACGCAATAATAAATAATAAATAATTAAAATGAAAAATGAAATAAAGCTAAATTAAGAAATCAGTTAAAAGAGTAAATTAAGGAACTTGAACTAAAATAAAATCCTAACTAATTTGAAAAGAATCGGAGAACAAATGATAACTAAAAAGTAGGTGGGTAAATAAAATTAATTAATGGAAAGGTTTTCCGGAGTAGCCATTTCCATTAATCTACCTCACCTCAGACACTTACGAACTAAAATTAATTAACTAAACTGAAGAGTTAACTGAAAGTGATGCATGGGATGCATGGGAATTAACGAAAAGGTTAATAAAAGCTAAAGAAAATGAAGAAGAAGGGAATTTCTTCTGCTTCTTTTTTCTTTCCATAGTTTTGAGCACGAACCAATTTGGTGGCTTTGAGGCCATTGTGGAAGACTGTGGTTCAATACAACATGAATGGGGTTGGAAGCCTCCCTGCAACAGCCTCACATTGTATTTTTTTTCTAGCCATGTATTGTCATCCCCGTCGAGCTCAGGGGTTCTAACTCCTAACTAGAGAATGAGAGTACCTGTCAAGGAATGGAAGGGAGGAAACCAGTGGTTTCACTATGATTGGCAATCCATCCTGGAGCATGCAGTGAAGGTTTTAATAGCAAAAATGAGTCTCTGAGAATTAGCATATCTTGGGGAGTTTGCAGGATCTTGCAATGAAGGTTTTGGCAATAAAAGCAATCATCGTCAGCAATAACAATTCTTGGCATATTACGGGTCAGACTTATTGTAAATTTTGGTGTTATTAAATTAAGAGTTTACTATTGCAAATTGAAAGGATATTATGTAGATTTAGTTTACTAAATGTTATTTAGATTATGGACATGGGAGATTTATTAGAATATGGTATTTAAATTCATAGATCTGTTAGTCTTTGTATTTTCCTTCTAAAAAAAATAGAAATGGTGCTCTTAACTCAACAATTTTCAGATCTAGATTTAACTATATGCATGCATATTAGTATTTCTGTCGGACCCCTTGGAGGGTCATTAAATATGGTATCAGATCAAGGTTTAAGCACTTGGACCTAGATCTCACAATTGATATTTGTAAAATATAAAGAAAATTATGATATTTTGTTACATTCTTCTGGGTAAAACGACAAATTGATTTTTTTTTCCATTTTTAGTAACACAAATCTATGAATTGGTCACAAAACAGATATGAAGTTTAAGCTACATTCCCTAAATCGACATTTCTTGAATCAATTCTCTTTATTCAGTAAACGGGTGTGATTCATTTGACGTCAACAAAACAGAAAGAGATCCATATTTGTGGTATCAATTTAGTTTGAATTAATTTTGTCTCAAGTTACAAATTAGGTTATAGATTGGTGTATTTGTTGTGGAGGTAAAAATACATATATGGAAACAAATAGGTGACACTCACTAGCCAAAGCTCGTACACCATTAATGCTTGTAACTGTTTAAGGTCATTTCACTTAGGTTCATTTCTAAACAGTTTGGGTTCACTCCTACCTTCACCTTCTTCCGCTTAATTGAAACTGATCTCCACTTGACTTTATTTAGTATATTATATAAAATGAATCCCACCCTTTTAGATAGATGGTACCTATCGAACGAGTTATTTTAGTTATAAGGAATAGGAAGAGCAGGTTCGCCTTCCTGCCTTCATACTTTCAGATGCCATACACATAAGGAGAAAGGGAAAAATATTTGTGAATCGATCATATTTGAACACGTGGTTTATTTGTCATCTTAATCAATGATCTCATGTTCTTAATTATTTTAATCCATCAATGTTCTTCCACCTTTATCTGCCAACGGATATTTAACCTATTATTATTTAGACATATCTTTTTCTAGTATCGACCATTTACATTAATGGATAAAATATAAGTAACCCTATTTAATAGCATAGTAAACAAAGTATGGAACAAATAGTTGTTATGGGTAAGTTGACAAATCAAGTGTGATAGTATATCCAGGTGTGGGTCTGGGTGCCCTTCCCTCATTTGTAGGTGGTTCTAGGTTATCCAAGTAAATTGGCGGTGTTGAAGTTTATGGATCAACTGAGTAAATCGGTCAACAGGCTATATTGGTAAACTTTACTAATAGATTTTGGATCTTGAACCTCGGAGTGAACCGCTTCTTATAGAGGGAATTGTAAGAAAAATTTAAACTTTGTTACAAAAAAAGGGGTTGGATCTACAAGCCTTGAAGAAAGACAAGGAGAAGAGAACCAATGTAAAAATAATGAAATACCATTGGTAGCTCTAAAATGCACTTAATGTGAAACTGGACATATCTTGGGTAAGAGGGAAAGTGCATGCCTGCCAATAATAGGAGGTTCTTACCCAGAACCACCGTCAACCTGTGGTTCTCTTGGATCACACCAGTAGTTATCACATAATCACCCTCCGCTGATTGCAACCTCACAACCTTATTTCTCACGTTATTTGACTTAAGATACTAATGTTTCCATTCTTGCCAACTCTCAGCCTATTTCCTCTCACTATGCGTAATACATAGTGAGCGTGCTTGACCTCCTCACTTGTGCTTCAGTAGTCCTCCTGTAACATACCCAAATACCTGCTAACATGCATAAAAAAAAATCTCTTGTATAAAGCATGGCCATGAATCTTCCTTTAATCATTTGTTCCTATGCTTAAGTGTTCCTGCAACAGTCCTTTCTGCAATTAAAATATTTCTAGGATTAAATATTTCCTCCTACCGCACTCTGCCATTGTGGTCTGCAGGTTGCGGAAACCTCCATATTTTACGATTTCCTTTTTTCTGTTTCCGCCTTCCACCTTTCCGCATTCCACTGTGGACTGCGGGAATTGGAAACTTAACATGTGACGAAATCATTTATCCGCATTTTGCCTTTCCACCTTCCACTGCGGACTGTGGGAATCATAAACTTAACATGCGACGGAATCATTTATCCCCATTTCCTCCTTCTACATTCCACCTTTCCTCCTTCCACTGCGGACTGTGGGAACTAAAAACTTAACATGCGATGGAAATTTTATCCACATTTTCGCCTTTCACATTCCACCTTTCCGCCTTCCGCTGCGGACTGCGGGACTCGAAAACTTAACATGCGACGGAATCATTTATCCACATTTTCGCCTTCCGCATTCCGCCTTTCCTCCTTCCGCTATGGACTGCGGGAATCGAAAACTTAACATGCGACGGAATCATTTATCCTCGTTTCCCCCTTCTGCATTCCAACTTTTTGCCTTACACTACGGACTGTGGGAATCGAAAACTTAACAAACGACACCTTCATTTGTTTACCTTCTGCTTTCTACCTTCCACCTTCCGCAGGCAGACTCCAGATCGCGGAAAAATGACACTTGGCCTCATTTCTCTTTCTGTTTTGCCAATTTATGCCTCCCTCCTTCCGCAGGCGGACTATGTGGTGTGGAAATCTACACCTTACCTTATAATTTTCAGCTCTTTTCCGCTTCCTCCTTCCGCCTTTCGCAGGCGGATTTTAGGGTGCGGAAAACACATTTTTACCTTGTCTCTTTACTGTTTTTTCCTCTTTCTTCCTCCCACCTTCCCCCTTCTGCAGGAAGAGTCCGGGATGTGGGAACATGCATTTTACTTTGTTATTTTGGATTCCTTTTCCGCTTACACCTTTCACAGGAAGATTCCAGGGTGCGGAAACGCTTAAGTCGAATGCATTCTGACTCTTTAACCAGACTTCTAGCCTCCATGAACTTAAGAAAAATGCATTGAAAACCAAAAATCATATGCAGATGTAGGATGTAGTAAAATATAATAGCAGTATACTCTACTTGAATCTTTACACTATTTTACTATGTGTTTCCTTAAGGGGACTGCATCAACATGCAAATTACGGTTCATCAACAGAGTAGGTGCATTACATTTTTATGATCTATGCGTCCAAGCAGTCATAGTCACTCTTAACAGAACAGGGTATCACACCCTTATTGCACTACATAACAAACACAAGCATAGCCATATGAGCATACACCAGGTCATGAGTAACACTTTCATCAACAAAATTAAAGCTTCCTTTATCATCTCTACAACATTGAAACATACATTCATACACACACATACATGCCCTAGGTTCATCAATCACAGGGATTCACACAGCATATAGGTAACTCCATATAACTATAGTACACTATCTGAGTTACCATCTTACCAAATTCAAGGCACAATCATGCAAAACAGTGTGTGGGTACACCCATTCATAAACATTATTCCCATCAATAAATATAAAGTTGTTGGTTGTCATTTTATTGATAATGAAACACGGGTCTATATATATACAACATACCTGAGCTCGATGGTTTTTTCAAAATAAAAACCCAGTAATGGAACGTATTGGTATGTCCAACCGCAATGAAAAGGGGACAACCACATTCCACCCAACCATAGATTAGGCAAAGATACGCTCTATCCTCAATCACCCCCAAGCGCAATTATGCATGCCAAGAATGGAGACAGCTAACCTCAATTCAATTTCCAGGAAGAAATCCATTTCCTAACACTTCTCAGAGTGCTCACACAGCAAGTATTCCTCTCAACTCTTTGCCAACACTTCACACAGTGCTCGCACAGAAAAAATTTAGTCCCCCCCCTCATCATACTCAGCGGTGACCTCTTTATAGTTTCGATTTTAGGTCTTTTGCTGCTACGGTCCATTCCCCCACAGAATCCTCATCAACCACTGTGTTTCTCTTTTTCTAGGGAATACCCTATGCCATCATGGTGTTCCGACGCCTAGTGTACTTTCTTAGGTTAACCCTTCTAGATTTCCCCACTCTCGCACGCATAGTTTCCTCATTTAAAATGGATGTCCCTATCATTCATTGTTTAATAAAGAAAATTTTTTGGTTACATCTGTCCTTCAAGGACCTGTTGGCGGTTTTGAGAACCAGCCAATCTTAAAACAATAAAATAGAAAATTAAATATTACATAAAAATGTTTATGTGTTGGGGGATATTACATCCTCACCCCGTTATTGCAACACTTTCCACAATGTTCTTAGTCTTCTTCTGTAGCTTTTGGACATAAATCGGGGTGCTTCTTTCGCAATAACTCCCTTTAATTCCTAAGTATTGTTTCCTTCTTGTCCAGCCTTGCGTACATACTTCATATTTTAGGATGTCTTTGCTGACTTCACTTGTTCGTTCTGTTTTTTCATCTATCTCATCTTGGTGTCTAATCCTACAGACAAATATTTCAAAGTGTTTGATGTAACCTTACATCCTAGTCAGAAAATTACCCTCCTTGGTACTCCATGAAATCGGAATACCTCCTTCAGGGAGTATCTCTGCAATGTTAATAGCTCCATAAGTTGACTTTACATGAAGGGAAGAGCAAACTTGCTTAACTTATTCTACTACTACAACCATAATTGAATTATGTTGCTTCTGTGTTAATGGAAAACCTGTGATGAAATCTAAGGATATTACCTGCCCTTTCCATTCAGGAATGGGAAAATTTTGTAACAAACCTGCTAGATGTCGATATTCATCCTTCCCTGTCGACATTCCAAGTTTTTCGATAGATAATACATCAAATCTACCTTTAATCTAGGCCAAAAGAGTTGCTTTCTGAGGGTTGTTATCCTCTTTTGGTAACCAGGGTGTCCTGCATAAGGAGGTTTGTGCATCTCATTTAAAAAATTAACAATTTTAAATCTGCAACATCATGCAGGTATAATCACATAAAATCAGCAAGAAGATGATAATTAAACCATATCCTTATTTGCATAAGCATATTCTTTTATCTCTACAGGTATCCGGCTTTGATTTCATACAACTATGGCACCCACAAGACCTTCCCCTCCCCACATAAGGACGGTACTCAAGGTCCCTCGAGTATACCCACCCCTTCGCATGCTTTCTAAGGTGTGCATCGAAAGGTAACCAAGTTTCTGCAAGCCTCATGTCACTTGTGAATACATATAAAACAGATGTTAAGTCAACATGCTAGTTGCACCACAACATCCAATTATTCTAATGCCAAACTAGTACGTCGACTAGGTTTACCAGTCATGTATCAATCATTGCCAATCCAACACCTCTATTGGATTTATCAGGAAATACATAGAAATACAACCGCATTTCCCCTTCTCCTATGCAAAATAGTGGTTCCCTCCATGAACTACATCGGTGACTCACTTGACTACAAGCTAGTATGGCCCCACAACACCTACTCATATAACACAAGGATGGTACCCCTTCTCCACTATATAGTCCCTCGGGCATACCCATCCATCTAGTGCTCTTTAGTGTGAGCTTAGAAAGGTTACCAATACCCATGCGAGACTCCTGGGGACCCATTATCTTACTAGGTGTAACAGTACTACGAAGAGACCAGCACATGTAAGGGATTTTACAAGGTTTCTCAATCCCCTAGTCACACTTGTCACTCCATTTGCATTTTCAGCTTCAATAACCAACAAGTTCCCCAAGGGAATATTTTCATTATCTCATCTGGTTTTCTGCAGTATCTCGCCTGACATATTTACTAAACATCAAACAATTAATAACATTGACAATCAAATCAAATATGAATTTATAATTATGTCTTCTACAGAAATTATATTTCACAACCATGAGGCCAATCCTCATTTTTTTTGGCTTTGGCAAGTGGAATCTATTACCCCTATTACTTCCACTCATTGCCCAAAACCTGGACATCCACACACAACATGTCATCTTGACACAATTCTAGAATAGACAAATTTCAAAACCGAGATTTACAAATATGTTATGTTCATAAATTAGATTTCGCCGTCATGAGATCCTTCTCATAACGTTTGGCCTTTGCACATGGTAGTTTCTGTATTTATTTTATGGGACACACCCACACTACCTGTAATCTAAAACTTCCAATCATCCAAGCTTGTGAGCATCCATGCATACCATCCTTTCACCGCAGGAATTACAATGATCCTCAAAATTGCAACACATAGTACTATACAGTTACTTTATATGTATCATTAAAATTGCCAGGTATTCTCACCTTATTTATGCAAATAAGATAAACTTCCAATACTCGTGATTACACAATCATGCTTCATACAATTTTGTCCTTTCAACAGAGCATTCAATCAAACATGACTACCTTTTTCCATGCAATTATTTTCCTTGTATTCATAGCAGTTCATGAAATGATCTCATAACTGCCAATAATTCTATCATTTTATCTATTAAAGAATTTGCAATGAAGCATTTATATCACAACCATGCATTCACAAAATGCATCTTGTATGTACCCACACATACCTTGGCATCAAAGTTCCAAGCGCTCCTTGGATGGATTCTTCTTTCAGAAGTTCTAACATGAATATATAGACATGAGGGTCATCTCCTCACGAAACTACAAGTTCACATGCAGGCCTCCTCAACCTGTATATATATTGCTAAACCGATATTACAAAACCTAACACCTCCTTGGGTGCTCCATGGTAGTTCTGTTCCAAATCCTAACACCTCTTTTGGGTGCTCATTGGCAGCTCTGGCTTACCAAGCTCAGGTGCTTCTTTTCCGGACACCATAATAACTAGGGGTTATTCTCTTCATGGAGCCCCCATTCTCATGACAGACCCATTACACGAAGTGAATGTGTGCGGAAATAATTCTAACCAACAGTATTACACCTAGGAATCCCCATAGGATGCATACTGGTGCTTAGATCGCCGGGGAGGAAGCTATGTACCCCAAGTACATCCTTCCTCCTTATAAAATTTTCTCAACTTTTATACGCAGAGTATCCTTCTCATGCCATTGCCATTACCAGGTCTGGGTACCTACAACAATATCATTAGTAATAAGTCACAATCACTATATTATTGATTTGTATAGCATCAATATTTTACACGGATGTTCCTCACGAATATTTTTTTTTTTCAGAACTGGAAATTCTCATACTAACATAATTACCATATTCGATCATTTTAGTAGAGGTTTTCCAACTTCTCACATAGCATTCTCTTGAGGTTATCAATTATCTATTATGGTCCACCATAATGTAATGGATTTACTTGATGACAACATCTTGCTAGCATTTAGTAGCATAAACAAATCACATTGATTCTAGATGTTACATGATCGATTGGTCTCTTACCAGGGGTTACACAACCCTAACACCAACCTATTGGTCATAGATTTGGTGCCCTAGCCTTTCTTCACAAGGCTATGGGTCACCTGCACAGTATCACCAACATCTCCAACCATGCTTCTATGCCCTTGGTCCCACAATTATTGCCATCGACCATAATATCACAGACAACAATAATTATTAGTAGTCGTTCATTGCATATGTAAAACCTCACTATTTTTACTATTATGCAATATTGCATGTATGCAAAACATCTTCACTTCCACTATGCCATATTTATTCATATAGCTACTAGTGCATATGCAGCTGACCTATTAAATTTCTTGCATTTCCAGCATTCCTATGCCAAAATTTTACATGCATGGAATTCGTAAAATATAAATATATCAAAAGGAAGAGTTTAGGAGTCTTTCATTTCCAAACCCTTATCCCTGCAAGAAGTTCCCCTTATTCACATACTAGTTGTCCCAGTTTATTTACTTTATGGCTTTGATCTTTGCTCGTCGATTTGTTCTCTCCAACGGATCTCTTTTACCCGTTCTCGTTCCCTTTGTGATTATTTCCCGTCGTTGATCCATCTTTTCCCTTAAACTGGACTATCCAATTTCTGTCAAACTCGACCTCTGTTTGGATTGATCCAAAGAATTCGACCAATCATTCTCACCTGAATTTACCAAGCTTGATGCTAGGTTCCCCTGTAACAATCTTTAAATGGACCAATTCAAGATTTAGTCAAGTTCTGAATTTTAGCAAAACCACTAAATCTTATCAACCCGACCAATGGTCCCTCCAGTACTCAACGAAGAGTGGAATTCAACCTTTGATGAACTGGATCTCATATGAATTTCGCTTCCAGTCTATGTTGTTATCCTCCATACTATTTCAATGAGTGAAACCATCCTTAGTCGTTATATCTCTGTCAACTTCAATCAACGGTGAACTCCAAATAGAATAAAGTAGATTGAAATTAAAATTCCGCATTCACCCTAGGCAGTTCGTATTTGATAATTATATTTGAAGTTCATCTTCAATAAGGCTACCTTGAGTCCTGCATAACCAATTACACGATTAGTACTTACTTTTCGATAGTGATATAATAAATACCACTAAGTTATTACTAGTTCCCCTTCAATACTGCTAACCAGATACCTTTCTAGTGGATATCATAAGGGAAACTATCTTCACAGATCACCTAAAATACTGCAACATTCAAAGCTAAGTTATATGCAACAATTCCCATTTAACTGAGAGTCAAAAAGGGTCATAACAACATATCACTTTTCACCTCATCACAAAGCATAATTCTTCTCAGAAATTGTTCAAGAAGCCATTATTCATCAACTAAAATCACTCATACAGCGACCCTCATGCATACCTCATCATCAATTCATAATATCTTAACCTATTTCAATCCTATATAAATCATGTAATGTCCACCAACGACAACCATGCATGCATCAATTACCATACCATCATCCCTTGTAGTACATCAATCAACTCATCAACCAAAAAATGATTATCATTTAGAGTGTTTCAACAGAACTAGATGTTCCCAAAAGGCGACAGGGTTGAAACATGTAGCTCTGATACCATATGTAACATACCCAAATACCTGCTAACATGCATAAAACAAGAAAATATCTTGTATAAAGCATGGCCATGAATCTTCCTTTAATCATTCATTCCTATGCTTAATTGTTCCTGCAACAATCCTTTCCGCAATTAAAATATTTCTAGGATTAAATATTTCCTCCTTCTGCATTTTGCCATTACGGTTTGCAGGTCGCGGAAAACTCCATATTCTACGATTTCCTTTTTTCTATTTTTTCCTTCTGCCTTCCGCTACAAACTGCGGGAATTGGAAACTTAACATGCGACGGAATCATTTATCCCCATTTCCGCCTTCCGCATTCCCCCTTTCCGCCTTCCGCTTCAGACTGCGGGAACCAGAAACTTAACATGCGATGGAATCATTAATCCACCTTTCCGCCTTCCGCTGCGGACTACGGGAATCGAAAACTTAACATGCAACAAAATCATTTATCCACATTTCTGCCTTCCATTGTGGACTGTGGGAATCGGAAACTTAACATGCAATGGAATCATTTATCCCCATTTCTGCCTTCCACATTCCTCCTTTCCACCTTTCCACCTTCTGTTGCAGACTACAGGAATCGGAAACTTAACAAACGACACCTTCATTTGTTCACCTTCCGCTTTTCGCCTTCAAACTTCCATAGGCAGACTCTAGATCGCGGAAAACTGACACTTGGACTCATTTCTCTTTATGTTTCCCAATTTCCACATCCTACCTTCCGCCTTCTACAGGAGGACGCCGCGGTGCGTAAATATGCACTTTACCTTAGAATTTTTGGTTCTTTTCTGCTTCCACCTTTCGTAGGCGGATTCCGAGGTGCGAAAAACACATTTTTACCTTGTGTCTTTTCTATTTTTTCCTCTTTCCTCCTCCTACCTTCCGCCTTCTGCAGGCAGAGTCCAAGATGCAGGAACACACATTTTACTTCGTTAATATGGATTCCTTTTCCGCTTTCACCTTCCGTGGGCGGATTCCGAGGTGAAGAAACGCTTAAGTCAGATGCATTCTGACTCTGTAACCAAACTTCTAGCCTCCATGAACTTAATCAAAATGCATTGAAAACCTAAAAGCATATGCAGATGTAAGATGCAGGAAAGTATAATAGCAGTATACTCTACTTGAATCTTTACACTATTTTACTATGTGTTTCCTTAAGGGCACAGTATCAACATGCAAATTATGGTTCATCAACAGAGTAGGTACATTACGTTTTCCGTGATCTATGCATCCAAGCAATCATAATCACTCTTCACAAAACTGGGTATCACACCCTTAGTGCACTACATAACAAACGCAAGCATATCCATATGAGCATACACTAGGTCATGAGCAAGGCTTTCATCAACAAACTTAAAGCTTCCTTTATCATCTCTACAACATTGAAACAAACATTCATACACACAAATAAATGCCCTGGGTTCATCAATCACAGGGATTCACATAGCATAAAGGTAACTCCGTATAACTATAGTACACTATTTGAGTTACCATCTTACCAAATGCAAGGGACAATCATGCAAAATAGTGTGTGGGTACACCCATTCATAAAAATCATTCCCATCAATAAATCT
This sequence comes from Pseudotsuga menziesii, assembly GCA_001517045.1. Lineage (NCBI taxonomy): Eukaryota > Viridiplantae > Streptophyta > Pinopsida > Pinales > Pinaceae > Pseudotsuga > Pseudotsuga menziesii. Next base: position 19,074 of record LPNX010450148.1, on the reverse strand, counting down.
AAAGTTGTTGGTTGTCATTTTATTGATAATGAAACACATGGTTATACATATACAACATACCTTGAGCTCGATGGTTTTTTTCAAAAGCAAAACCCAGTAATGGAACCTGTTGGTATGTCCAACCATAATGAAAAGGGGATAGCCATGTTCCACCCAATCGTAGATTAGGCACAAATACATTATGTCCTCAATCACTCCGAAGCTCAACTATGCGTGCCAAGAGCAGAGACAGCTAACCTCGGTTTAGTTTCCAGGAAGAAATCCCTTGCCTAACACTTCTCATAGTGCTCACACAGCAAGCATTCCTCTCAACTCTTTTGCTAACACTCCACAGAGTGCTCACACGGTAAAATTTCATCCCCCCCCCCCCTCAGCATACTCAGTGGCACCCTCTTTATAGTTTTGATTCTATGTCTTTTGCAACTACGGTCCATTCCCCCACAGAATCCCCGTAACCCACTATGTTTCTCTTTTTCTAGGGCGTACCCCACACCATGATCGCGTCTTGACGCCTGGTGTACTTGCTGAGGTTAACTCTTCCATCTTTCCCCACTCTCGCATTCATAGTTTCCTCATTTAACATGGCTATTCTCGTCATTCATTGTTTTATTAAAGCAAGTGTTTCGGTCACATCTTTCCTTCAAGGACCTGTTGGTGGTTTCGAGAACTAGTCAATCTTAAAACAATAAAATAGTAAATTAAATATTACATAAAAATGTTTATGTGCTGGGGGTATTACACCTCCCCCAGTCGAAACCACCAGTTTGGCCACAATTAAAGTAATTACTCATCCAACAATGGACAAATGTTCGACTTATGCAACCTATGACCCCGCCAACCCCGCAATGGATAACTGCCAGTTGTATATTGGCATGAGGTGAATACATGGTCGCAAATACAAATAGTGATATATAATAAAAGGACTAAAATAGAATGAGGCGGAACCAATGTTGAAATTTGGTTTTCATTCTACCTGTCGCATTATTTTTTTTTATGTTTTGGGTTCTAATATTACCCGTCATGAAACGTTTTGTTTAAAATTTTACCCTTCAATTATGACACCAAATGACGTAAAGAGTTTTTTGTTTTATAAAAAAAATACATAATAAAATCAGATTTGATTTATAGAGATAAAATATAGCTATGTATGCCCTTTTTTGTGTGTGTATATTATATTTAAGTATTGTTTATTCTACAAGGCTATTTTCATTTCAAATGATGAACAAAGATTTCATGTCTCTCAATGCTCTTATTTAGTACTTGGCTTCATTAAAATTTTGATTATTTCAATTTCAATGGGAGTTCTAGAGAATTAATCAATACTCTTTGAATCTAAATCTATATAATTACCAAAATTGTGGGACAAACACTACACCTACATTATTGATGTTATTTAAAATGATTAAAAATTACATAGACATACTCTATAACAATTCTTCAAAATCATGGATTTCAAGTAGATCTTTGAATCTAAACAACTCAATAAATATAATGCCAAAATCATAGATTTCAAGTAAATCCCTCAATCTAAACAAATCAATAAATATAATGTCAAAAATATAATGCATTACCTCATTAGTAAGTATAACGTAAAAAATACAATGCATTACCTCTGATAATGTAAATAACTCTCAAACTTTATTCCCAAGGCCCTCTAACTCCCAATAGTCGCACCTTCCAATTCTCCAAGATGTTAATGTAATCAATGAGCATTGAGGACTGAATTTTGTAGAGTGTAGATGCTCATTGCAATAATGGAAAAATCATTGAGTTATATGAGTTTTTATGTTTTATGAAAAATCAATGCAACTTGCAAATAGAAAGGCAACAAAATAATTCTAATCTAATAAATGTTTCTAATTTTTAGTGATTATATGGTTTGTAAATTGAAATTTAGAAAGTATAGTTTTATATAAGATAAATATATTAATAGTGCTAGTAATATATATAAAAATGGTAATAATATAACAGCGGTTTAAAAATTTTATTGCCCTTCAAAATTAAGTGTTTTTGAAAATTTTATTACTCTTCATAAATAACAGTTAACCAAAATTTTAAACCTTATTTAACAGTCAAAATACCCCATAACAAACATTTTTTCCGGTCAAATTCCATCACTGAACGAAACCGATATAATTAATTGTCCCTCAACCGCAGATTAAAAGTACACATTCAAGCATTGCTAGGCATGGGCATAATTTTACGGCGAAAAATATATTACATGCCATACGATATTTAATGCTCCGGCGGCAGCATTGCCAACCATACGATCTCACCAGATCTTATGGCTGTGAGATCGTATGGCTGGCAATGCTGCCGCCAGCGCATTAAATATCGTATGACATGTAAGCTACTGAACATCTAATTTTACCCCTTTTAAATAGATGGATTGCAAAGAAAACGTAAATTAAGGCATGCAGTTCTTACATTAAAATAAATGCACATAGTTAACATGCAGCTATAACCCATATTTGATAGTGGCTTTCGCTTTACGTTTAATTGGTTATTTATAAAGTTTCGACCGAAACAAAATCATTTTACTTGGTGTAAGGATTTAATTGTCATTAAAACGGATACGACACAACATCATGAAATGAATTAGAATTTTTTTTTTCTCATCCACAGACATTCAAATATTAAAATATATATATATATATATCTGGAAGAGATATTACAAATATATGTAACTTTAAGAGAGATTTAAAATAGTATGATTTTCTTCTATAAATGATTTATTCTAAATACATGCTAATGCTAAGGTTTAGCATAGTGTGCATTATGAACTTGGTTTATGGATGTATTTTGGTAGTATAATGTGCATATTCATATGAAAAAAAAGTAAAAATGGTGAACATAATTGTTTGCATATTTTAAAAATATAGGAGGAAATTTGGTTTGAATCCCCTATATGTAATGGAGAAATAACATTGGAATTTATCCTATCACATTTAAATATGCAGGATTTGAAATTGGGAGGGTAGTTCCCATTGTACTTAAATTTGAATAAAGGATATTCCAATGGTTGTTATCAAATTGAAAACTTGTAAAGCTTTTAATAAGTATAAAGAAAGTAGCTTAGGTATCATAGTTATATTTGGGGTTCATATTGCAAATGATATTAAAAGAAGGAATATTTAAACCTTAGAGAAGACATGAGAATCTGGGTTGCATAATTAAAACACGTTATTGTGGGTTCATTACTAAGAATGTAAAATATATATTGAATTGAATCTTAATGATGTGGGTTTATGTTTCCTATGTTTAACATATATTGGAAAAAAGCATTTTATGTGTCGGTATGTATATTGTAAGATGATATTTTATATATACATATTTTGGGTCTAGACTTTTAAACTTTGAAATAAAATATATATAATAGATTATCTAAGTAATGACATAGACATGACACAAAATGAGAGTGATTATATTTGTGTCAAGAGTATGAAGGAAGTGTAAATCAGCCTAAGGAGGTTTACATATCCTTTGCAAGGGAATATTCAAAAAAAAGGAGGGGAATGTACTTGACAATGAAGGATACATCTTTGACAAATTTTAGCTGACAAGTTATCGAAAGGATCTTTTTTCTGAGAGTTTGACAAACTGTCGAGATGGTGAAATAGACTCGACACTTGGAAAATGAGATATCAATGTGACCACCATGATGAGCTAAACTTAGGGGCATTGATTTTACAATATGGAAACACCATTTATGGTAAACTAAGACCACAAACTTTATTTTAACCATGATAGGACAACGGGGAAATGAACTCGACAAATCCATCGAAAGGGTCAATTGAAGATGGTTTTCTCAAATGAAGTATGGAGACTATCCACACGACAAGATGAATGCATTTATGATAACCACTTAACATGGTGGATCTTAACGACGACTAGTCCTCGAGGCAGGAATCAATGAGACTATTGATCACATAATATGTGGTTGGGGAAGTCTGTTGAAGTGGTCATACGACCATGGAAATGATAAAATATGGTAAGGAAATGATGAGCTCCTTGAGAGACAATGATGGTGACTTGGGAATAACAATACTAAAGATATGACTAGGAAATTAAATTTAATACCATCTCCTAAGTCACTAAAAACCTGACATATTGGAATCATATATAAAATGAGAGTCAACTTTATTAATATCTTTGGGTTTGGGAGAAGACTTGTGAGAGTGATGAGTAAACTTAGGCATTGATTGTTGACCATATAATAGGCGTTATTGATTTAGAAATTCATAATTGTAAACTTACTTATCTATATTTTTATTAAGGATTATATACCTTCTCTCCTTGGAAGAGAGGTGATCTGAAAATCTTTAGGATCTTTTTAACCATTAAAAATTGCATGTGAAATTTGTATGTTAAAAACTCATAAACAGACACTAAAAATTTATATGCTTAAAACACACATAAGCAAATAAAAAAAATAAGTATGCAAACCAAAAGATTGAAAGGCACCATGTGATAACAGAGTTCATCTCTCCCGAGATACGTCTTCGGGTCCAGTTCCAATGAACACCAACCTTATTAGTCTTTAACAAATGAGCAAAACATCTTACAAAATGCTTCAAAGGCACTTTGGCACTATGCCATACAAAAAAACCATAAATAGACCAAAAAACCCATATCTCATTCCCAATTTGAATGGGAATCGGTCTCATGTGCGATGCAACTTGAGTTCAATTCCCTTATGGGTGACTTAGTTGGGAGGAGACACCCAAAATCCATCTAAGTTAAGGATGGTGTTGTCTAGGCCAGGTGTGATCTTTGAGTGATTTTGACGACTTAGATGCACCTAGGTCGTGGTTTCTCAGACCACGAATTACTCCTGCAAGTCAGAGAGATTCAAACAAAATAATAATAATAAAATGAAAAGTAAACTATAATAAATTAAAATTGGCCATTTCACTAATTTCATATTAATAAGTTTCATCCACATTTAAGTAGTCATTAAATGTCTCACTCAAATGTATGTGTG
>LPNX010450148.1:0-13074 GCA_001517045.1 Pseudotsuga menziesii | reverse complement strand
GGAAATGTAATTTAGAAATCTCAATCCTAACTCTTATCATCTATTACAATTTAACGTATTTGTTCAAATTTAATTAATATTTATTAAAACTAAAACAAAAAATGTTTTTAAAATCCTAACTTTAATTTTTATCCTTAATTACAAATTAGCATTCCAATTTAGTATTGATGATGATGGTTAGCGTCTTGTTATACCACTTTTGGTCTATCGGACCTTGAGAAGGGAATTAATTGGATTGCTTTAAAATTTTGTTCTTATGCTCAAAAAGCTTGGCGAGAAGCTCTCTTATCTTGTTGTAGTTTTCGCAAGTTAGGAAGTTAGAAAGGTTTGTATTGTAGCAAATCCTATGAAACTCCGATCTATTAATGTGGGTGTAAGGACATTGTAACAGAAAAATACTTTCATCCTCAACGCTCATAGACTCACAAAGGTGGCAAATCCTTTCCTCCCATAGAGTTTTAGGAATATACCAACGTTCCTTTTCGCGACAGAGCTCATAAGAGTTCATTCTTATCTTGGAGATATTAATTTTCTTCTTTGAATTATTTAAAACTAAGAGACACTTTTGGTCTTCTAATTTAGGGTCAATGAGAACCTTATAGTATCTTAATTTTCTCTTAAGCTCTAAATTTTTCTCGCACCACAACTTCTCTTTAAACTTATAAGTAAGAATATTTTGGACATTATTGATATTCTACAAAGTGTCATTTTCGTCAATGCCCCAGTGGTTTAACCAAGCCATGTTATATTTACACCAACCCTACTTAAGGTGTAGTTGGTTTTGACTTGATTTTAAAACAATTTTAGATAGTCTATCATCACCCATATTATTTATTTTGTACTTGTACATCAAGTACGTAGTTATAGCCATGCTCTCAATGGGGAAAGTCCCCCTTCTATGAGGAGAATAGGATAGGTTGTATTACTTTTAATTTTAAGATTATAAGTTAAGAAATGCTTCTAGATTTGCTCAATATTTTTCCAAGATTCTCTAGAAATGTTGCAACCCCAAACTTTGAAAGAATATAAGATAACGGGAATGACAAGAGTTTCAAAGAGGAACTTCTTTCTATCCCATATGACCAAGTTTGTTGATTTACAATTATTTTCAAGACCAAAATAATCTTTCCACCCTTCGTTGATCCTTTTCTCGATGTTATATTTCCATTTGAGCTTGTGGTGAATATCAATTCCAAGATACTTGTAAGAAGTCACTTCCTCCAAAATGGTATTGTCATAGATAAAATTGGCGTAGGTGTCTTTCTTGGATATTATAATCATAACTTTGTCTTGTCGGTGTTAATTTCCATACCCATATTAGAGCAGAAATCTTTCAGGATTCTTAATTGCTTATCAAGATCAAAGGGACACCTTGCCATAAGAACAATATCATCGGCATAAAGTAGGAGGATGATAATGATACCAGTATAACATCTAGTTGGCCTTGTAGATCCTAATCAGTAGAAATTACCGATTAAAATCTTCTTCCGCAATCTTATTTCCTCAATTTAGTTTTCTGCAATTTTGTTTCTGCAACCATCTTTCTACAACTCAATTTCTGCAATCGAGTTTCCGCAACAACTTTTCTACAATTCAACTCCTTCCGCAATTTCCTTTTTCACAAGAATCATTCTACAAGATTCTTTCCGCAATTGCGGGTTGCGGGTTGCGAGTATGCAATTTCCAATTTTCTAAAAACTGACTTCCGCTATCATGTGGCCGCAACGATCCTTTCCGCAATTGGATTGCAGATTGTGGATTGTGGATCCACCTTCCCACTTTTCCCAAAAATGGGCTTCCGCAATTTTCCTCCTGCAAGTCTCTTTCTGATATTCCTGAGAATCGTTGATCTCTTGCAGAATGTTTCCTGGTCGTTGATTGTTGATCCTCGATTTGTTATCATTTTTGGCAGATAAATTATTCATTTAAATACATATTTTATCATCTTTTGTATGTTTTATGTCACGCAGATTATAATTCAACTTCAGGTATGAGTGTTTTTAAGGTTTATATAAAATTATCATTTTATTATCATTTTTATGGTTTTATTAATTAAAAATAAGATTATTAAAACTTATTTGATCTATTAATTGGTTTGTATAATTGTTTGCAGGTTTCATAATCTCTTTGGGCCAAGTTAATATGCAAAACGCATTCAGCCTACTTTTCGCATAGCATGTCCATCTCAACGTCCAGCTCGTCATTCAGTCATTGTGTGAAACTCGCTGGTGGTTTTCCAGATGTCAAAATTCGTTGTTGAAGACTCTAGTCCTGAAGCACTCCAGCAGAGAGACACACTGTTCTCCCTAGATCGACGCCCAGTGTATCCAGCTCACGTCCCAGCCTTCCGTTCAGCACTCCATCCAAATCGCCCATCAGACTGCGCGCCGCTGAGAATTAATTTTGGGCATTTAAAATATGAACCAGCTTCCAATGAACCGTTATCCACGTGGCTTGGTGATGAAGCCATGTTCTAGATTGTTCGCCAGCCTGCATTCTCCTTTACTTGCCACCACATCAACCATCCATGCGTTGGACTATTACATTCAACCCATGCTCTAGAATATGCGCCACTACGCTCTCCTCTATTCGCTATCAATCGCCTGCTACGATAAGGAAGGATCTTGTTCACCAGGTCCTCTGAAGATCGTTCATGCTGGAGAGAAGCTCGTGCGCCACATCTGAAGACTGTTCGTGCTAAAGAAGGAGGATGTCTGCGCGTTAGCTTGTAAATAATTAAACGCTTTAAAGATCGGCTAAATTTTGAGAGCAGTCGACCTCTAAAGGGTCAACTTGCTCACCCCTATAAATCATTATATAAAGCAGCCTCTATGAGATAGCTTAGTTAGCTAGAAAATCAGTAAATTAGCAGAGTTAGGAGAAGAGTTCTTGCTGTGATTTACTCTTGAACTTTGTATTTTTGTTCCACCATCTGAATGAAGAGCTGTATGCATTGCTGTTGAAGATTGTGTTTAAGTAGAAGTTTGCCAGGCATCATCCCTGATTGTTGAGAGGGCCCCTCATCAACCAGAGGTTCATTCTCTTTGTTTAGCTTAGTTTCTTTTCTTTTTTTGGTTAGTCTAGTTTAATTTCTAGTTTGCTTCCATTAGATTATACTAAATGCTATTTTATGTATTTTTTGTAATATGTTAACTTAGTTTTATTTCTGAAGTTAATTAGTTAGATGCACGCATAGCTTACTTTCATTTATTTTCTTTCAGTCATTTTGTTTCCAATTATTTCATTTCCACCATTACTTTCAGTCTTTGTTTTCAGGAATATAGAATAAGTTGTTTTTATGAATTTAGAATAGATTCAATTCTGTTATTTCTTTTTCTATTTTGAATTTATGCAAGTTAATTTTTAGTTTATTTATTAGTTTAATATGTAATTATTCCTTTTGTTCATGAATTAGTTTAAGGACATAAATCGGGGTGCTTCTTTCGCAATAACTCCCTTTAATTCCTAAGTATTGTTTCCTTCTTATCTAGCCTTGCGTATAGACTTCATATTTTAGGATGTATTTGTTGATTTCACTTGTTCGTTATGTTTTTTCATCTATCTCATCTTGGTGTGTCTAATCCTACAGACAAAGATTTCAAAGTGTTTGATGTAACCTTACATCCTAGTCAGAAAATTACCCTCCTTGGTACTCCATGAAATCGGAATACCTCCTTCAGGGAGTATCTCTGCAATGTTAATAGCTCCATAAGTTGACTTTACATGAAGGGAAGAGCAAACTTGCTTAACTTATTCTACTACTACAACCATAATTAAATTGTGTTGCTTCTGTGTTAATGGAAAACCTGTGATGAAATCTAAGGATATTACCTCCCCTTTCCATTCAGGAATGGGAAAATTTTGTAACAAACCTGCTAGATGTCGATATTCAGCCTTCCCTGTTGACATTCCAAGTTTTTAGATAGATAATACATCAAATATAACTTTAATATGGGCCAAAAGAGTTGCTTTATGATGGTTGTTATCCTCTTTTGGTAACCAGGGTGTCCTGCATAAGGAGGTTTGTGCATCTCATTTACAAAATTAACAATTTTAAATCTGCAACATCATGCAGTTTCAATCACATAAAATCAGCAAGAAGGTGATAATTAAACCATATCCTTATTTGCATAAGCATCTTCTTTTATCTCTACAGGTATTCGGCTTCGATTTCATGCAACTATGGCACCCACAAGACCTTCCCCTCCCCACATAAGGACGGTACTCAAGGTCCCTCAAGTATACCCACCCCTTCGCATGCTTTCTAAGGTGTGCATCGAAAGGTAACCAAGTTTCTGCAAGCCTCATATCACATGTGAATACATATAAAACAGATGTTAAGTCAGCATGCTAGTTGCACCACAACATCCAATTATTCCAATGCCAAACTAGTACGCCGACTAGGTTTACCAGTCATGTATCAATCATTGCCAATCCAACACCTCTATTGGATTTATCAAGAAATACATAGAAATACAACCGCATTTCCCCTTCTCCTATGCAAAATAGTGGTTCCCTCCATGAACTACATCAGTGACTCACTTGAATATAGGCTAGTATGGCCCCACAACACCTACTCATGCATCACAAGGATGGTACCCCTTCTCTACTATATAGTCCCTCAAGCATACCCATCCATCCAGTGCTCTTCAGTGTGAGTGTAGAAAGGTTACCAATACCCATGCGAGACTCTTGAGTACCCTTGTTCTTATTGGGTGTAACAGTACTACGAAGAGACAAGCACATGCAAGGGATTTTACAAGGTTTCTCAATCCCCTAGTCACACTTGTCACTCCATTTGCATTTTCAGCTTCAATAACCAACAAGTGCCCCAAGGGAATATTTTCATTATCTCATCTGGTTTTCTGCAGTATCTCGCCTGACATATTTACTAAACATCAAACAATTAATAACATTGATAATCAAATCAAATATGAATTTATAATTTTGTCTTCTATAGAAATTATATTTCACAACTATGAGGCCAATCCTCATTTTTTTTGGCTCTGGCAAGTGGAATCTATTACCCCTATTACTTCCACTCACTGCCCAAAACCTAGACATCCACACACAACATGTCATCTTGACACAATTCTAGAATAGCGAAATTTCAAAACCAAGATTTACAAATCTGTTATGTTCATAAATTAGATTTCACCGTCATGAGATCCTTCTCATAACGTTTGGCCTTTGCACATGGTAGTTTCTGTATTTATTTTATGGGACACGCCCACATTACTTGTAATCTAAAACTTCCAATCATCCAAGCAATTGTGAGCATCCGTGCATACCATCCTTTCATCGCAGTAATTACAATGACCCTCAAAATTGCAACACATAGTACTATACAGTTACTTTATATGTATCATTAAAATTGCCAGGTATTCTCACCTTATTTATGCAAATAAGATAAACTTCCAATACTCGTGATTACACAATCATGCTTCATACAATTTTGTCCTTTCAACAGAGCATTCAATCAAACATGACTACCTTTTTCCATGCAATTATTTTCCTTGTATTCATAGCAGTTCATGAAATGATCTCATAACTGCCAATAATTCTATCATTTTATCTATTAAAGAATTTGCAATGAAGCATTTATATCACAACCATGCATTCACAAAATGCATCTTGTATGTACCCACACATACCTTGGCATCAAATTTCCAAGCGCTCATTGGGTGAATTCTTCTTTCAAAAGTTCTGACATGAATATATAGACATGAGGGTCATCTCCTCACAAAACTACAAGTTCACATGCAGGCCTCCTCAACCTGTATATATATTACTCAACCGATATTACAAAACCTAACACCTCCTTGGGTGCTCCATGGTAGTTCTGTTCCAAATCCTAACACCTCTTTTGGGTGCTCACTGGCAGCTCTAGCTTACCAAGCTCAGGTGCTTCCTTTTCGGACACCATAATACCTAGGGTTTATTCTCTTCATGGAGCTCCCATTCTCGTGACAGACCCCTTACGCGGCGTGAATGTGTGCGGAAAGAATTCTAACCAGCAATATTACACCTAGGCGTCCCCATAGGATGCATACTAGTGCCTAGATGGTCGGGGAGGAAGCTATGTACCCCAAGTACATCCTTCTGGGAAGCTATGTACCCCAAGTACATCCTTCCTCCTTATAAAATTTTCTCAACTTTTATACACAGAGTATCCTTCTCATGCCATTGCCATTACCAGGTCTGGGTACCTGCAGCAATCTCATTAGTAATAAGTCACAATCACTATATTATTGATTTTTATAGCATCAATATTTTACACGGATGTTCCTTTCCATCTTCACGAATATATATTTTTTTTCAGAACTGGAAATTCTCATACTAACATAATTACCATATTCGATCATTTTAGTAGAGGTTTTCCAACTTCTCACATAGCATTCTCTTGACGTTATCAATTATCTACTATGGTACACCATAACGTAATGGATTTACTTGATGATATCATCTTGCTAGCATTTCGTAGCATAAACGAATCACATTGATTCTAGATGTTACATGATCGATTGGTCTCTTACCAGGGGTTACACAACCCTAACACCAACCTATTGGTCATAGATTTGTTTCCCTAGCCTTTCTTCACAAGGCTATGGGTCACCTGCACAGTATCACCAACATCTCCAACCATGCTTCTATGCCCTTGGTCCTACAATTATTGCCATCGACCATAATATCACAGACAACAATAATTATCGGTAGTGGTTCATTGCATATGTAAAACCTCACTATTTTTACTATTATGAAATATTGCATGTATGCAAAACATCTTCACTTTCACTATGCCATATTTATTCATATAGCTACTAGTGCATATGCAGCTGACCTATTAAATTTCTTGCATTCCTAGCATTCCTACGCCAAAATTTTACATGCATGGAATTCGTAAAATATAAATATATCAAAAGGAAGAGTTGAGGAGTCTTTCCTTTCCAAACCTTTATCCCCGCAGGAAGTTCCCTTATTCACATACTAGTTTTCCCAATTTATTTACTTTATGGCTTTGATCTTTGCTCGTCGATCTGTTCTCTCCAACAGATCTCTTTTTCCCGTTCTCGCTCCCTTTGTGATTATTTCCCATTGTTGATCCATCTTTTCCCTTCAACTGGACTATCCAATTTCTGTCAAACTCAACCTCTGTTTGGATTGATCCAAAGAATTCGATCAATCATTCTCACCTGAATTTACCAAGCTTGATGCTAGGTTCCCCTGTAACAATCTTTAAATGGACCAATTCAAGATTTGGTCAGGTTCTGAATGTTAGCAGAACCACTAAATCTTGTCAACTCGGCCAATGGTCCCTCCAGCGCTCAATGAAGAGTGGAATTCAACCTTCGATGAACTGGATCTCATATGAATTCCACTTCTAGTCTATATTGTTATCCTCTAGACTATTTCAATGAGTGAAACCATCCTCATTCGTTATATCTCTGTCAACTTCAATCAATGGCGAACTCCAAATAGAATAAAGTTGATTGAAATTAAAATTCCACATTCACCCTGGGCAGTTAACTCACCTGCTAGTTGAATCTGTGGAATCATTGAGGAACATTAGATCTAGATCGACAGTGGACCTCAAATATCATAAGGTTGAATTCATAAAAATTCCGCACACACCAGGATTTTGTTTATCTGCGCTAGTTCTCCCAGTGAAATCATTGTCAAACGTTGATTTGGTTTCACGATCAACCTCGCCCGTTGATCTTAATCCTCTTTGTAATGATTACTTTCAAATTCCACAATTCAACACCTTTTTATCCTCCTTTCTTTTCCAGCCATCAAAATTCCTTCAGACCGTTGATCTTTGCACCTTCAGATCTCCACTACACAATCCTCAAGCATATAAATGAGGAATATCAGCTTATCTCATTCGCAATTCTAACTTGTGAAATCTCTCCTTAGTCGTAGATCTGGTTCTACCACAATTTTAACCTTCCACATAGGCATGTACTTAGGTTTTGTTTATCATCGATCCTTGCAGTGATCGATCACTGATCCAAAGCCCTACAACCAGGTATTAGATATACTCCAAAGTTGTCTTAGCAAGATAATTTTAACGAGGTCCCAAGGATACTCTCTTCTTTAACAAGACCTCGAATAGCTTTCCTAACGAAGGTGTTAGTACCACATTCTACATCTTTCGTATTTGATAATTATATTTGAAGTTCATCTTCAATAAGGCTACCTTGAGTCCTGCTTAACCAATTACACGATTAGAACTTACTTTTCAACAGTGATATAATAAATACCACTAAGTTATTACTAGTTCCCCTTCAATACTGCTAACCAGATACCTTTCTAGTGGATATCACAAGGGAAACTATCTTCACGGATCACCTAAAATACTGCAACATTCAAAGCTAACTTATATGCAACAATTCCCATTTAACTGAGAGTCAAAAAGGGTCATAACAACATATCACTTTTCACCTCATCACAAAGCATAATTCTTCTCAGAAATCGTTCAAGAAGCCATTATTCATCAACTAAAATCACTCATATAGCGACCCTCATGCATACCTCATCATCAATTCATAATATCTTAACCTATTTCAATCCTATATAAATCATGTAATGTCCACCAAAGACAACCATGCATGCATCAATTACCATACCAGCATCCCTTGTAGTACATCAATCAACTCATCAACCAAAAAATGATTATCATTTGGAGTGTTTCGGCAGAACTAGATGTTCCCAAAAGGTGACAGGGTTGAAACATGTAGCTCCGATACCATATGTAACATACCCAAATACCTGCTAACATGCATAAAACAAGAAAATATCTTGTATAGAGCATGGCCATGAGTCTTCACTTAATCATTCATTCCTATGCTTAATTGTTCCTACAACAGTCCTTTTCGCAATTAAAATATTTCTAGGATTAAATATTTCCTCCTTCCGCATTTTGCTATTGCGTTCTGCAGGTCGCGGAAAAATCCATATTTTACGATTTCCTTTTTTCTATTTTTGCCTTCCTCATTTTGCTGTGGACTGCGGGAATTGGAAACTTAACATGCAACGAAATCATTTATACACATTTCCGCCTTCCGCTGCGGACTGCGGGAATCGAAAACTTAACATGCGACAGAATCATTTATCCCCATTTTCGCCTTCCACATTCTGCCTTTCTGCCTTTCATTTCAGACTGCGGGAACCAAAAAATTAACATGCGATGTAATCATTTATCCACATTTCCGCCTTCCGCTGCGGACTATGGGAATCGAAAACTTAACATGCAAGAGAATCATTTATCCACATTTATGCCTTCCATTGCGGACTGTGAGAATCGGAAACTTAACATTCAATGGAATCATTTATCCCCATTTCTGCCTTCCACATTCCTCCTTTCCGCCTTTCCACCTTTTGTTGCGAACTATTGGAATCGGAAACTTAACAAAAGACACCTTCATTTGTTCACCTTCCGCTTTTCTCCTTCAACCTTCCATAGGCAGACTCTGGATCGCGGAAAACCGACGCTTGGACTCATTTCTCTTTATGTTTCCCAATTTCCACCTCCCGCCTTTCCCCTTCCGCAGGCAGACTCCGCGGTGCGTAAATATGCACTTTACAATAGAATTTTTGGTTCTTTTCCGCTTCCACCTTCCGTAGGCGGATTCCGGGGTGCGAAAAACACATTTTTACCTTGTCTCTTTTCTGTTTTTTCCTCTTCCCTCCTACTGCCTTCCGCCTTCTGCAGGCAGAGTCCAAGATGCAGGAACATGCATTTTACTTTGTTAATATCGATTCCTTTTCCGCTTTTGCCTTCCGCAGGAAGATTCCGAGGTGCGGAAATGCTTAAGTCAAATGCATTTTGACTCTGTAACCAGGCTTCTAGCCTCCATGAACGTAATCAAAATGCATTGAAAACCTAAAAGCATATGCAGATGTAAGATGCAGGAAAGTATAACAACAATATACTCTACTTGAATCTTTACACTATTTTACTATGTGTTTCCTTAAGGGGACTGTATCAACATGCAAATTACGGTTCATCAACAGAGTAGGTGCATTACGTTTTTCATGATCTATGCATCCAAGCAGTCATAATCACTCTTAACAGATCAGGGTATCACACCCTTAGTGCACTACATAACAAACGCAAGCATATCCATATGAGCATACACCAGGTCATGATGAAGGCTTTCATCAACAAACTTAAAGCTTCCTTTATCATCTCTACAACATTGAAACATACATGTATACACACAAATAAATGCCTCGGGTTCATCAATCACAGGGATTCACACAGCATACAGGTAACTCCGTATAACTATAGTACACTATTTGAGTTACCATCTTACCAAATGCAAGGGACAATCATGCAAAACAGTGTGTGGGTACACCGATTCATAAAAATCATTCCCATCAATAAATCTAAAGTTTTTGATTGTCATTTTATTGATAATGAAACACATGGTTATACATATACAACATACCTTGAGCTCGATGGTTTTTTTCAGAAGCAAAACCCAGTAATGGAACCTGTTGGTATGTCCAACCACAATGAAAAGGGGACAGCCACGTTCCACCCAACCGTAGATTAGGCACAAATAAGCTATGTCCTCAATCACCCCTGATCTCAATTATGTGTGCCAAGAGCAGAGACAACTAACCTCAGTTTAGTTTCCAGGAAGAAATCCCTTGCCTAACACTTCTCAGAGTCTTCACATAGCAAGAATTCCTCTCAACTCTTTTCCTAACACTTCACAGAGTGCTCACATGGCAAAAGTTCATCCCCCCCCCCCCCCCCCCCCGTCAGCATATTGAGTGGCGCCCTCTTTATATTTTTGATTCTATGTCTTTTGCAACTACGGTCCATTCCCCCACAGAATCCCCGTAACCCACTACGTTTCTCTTTTTCTAGGGCGTACCCTGCACCATGATCGCGTTCTAACGCCTGGTGTACTTTCTGAGGTTAACTCTTCCATCTTTCCCCACTCTCGCATGCATAGTTTCCTCATTTAACATGGCTATCCTCGTCATTCATTGATTTATTAAAGCAAGTGTTTCGGTTACATCTTTCCTTCAAGGACCTGTTGGTGGTTTCGAGAACCAGCCAATCTTAAAACAATAAAATAGTAAATTAAATATTACATAAAAATGTTTATGCGCTGGGGGATATTACACCTCCCCCAGTCGAAACCACCAGTTTGGCCACAATTAAAGTAATTACTCATCCAACAATGGACAAATGTTCGACCTATGCAACCTATGACCCCGCCAACCTCGCAATGGATAACTGCCAGTTGTATATTGGCATGAGGTGAATACATGGTCGCAAATACAAATAGTGATATATAATAAAAGGACTAAAATAGAATGAGGCGGAACCAATGTTGAAATTTGGTTTTCATTCTACCTGTCGCATTATTTTTTTTTATGTTTTGGGTTCTAATATTACCCGTCGTGAAACATTTTGTTTAAAATTTTACCCTTCAATTATGACACCAAATGATGTAAAGAGTTTTTTGTTTTATAAAAAAAATACCTAATAAAATCAAATTTGATTTATAGAGATAAAATATAGCTATGTATGCCCCTTTTTGTGTGTGTATATTATATTTAAGTATTGTTTATTCTACAAGGCTATTTTCATTTCAAATGTTGAACAGAGATTTCATGTTTGTCAATGCTCTTATTTAGTACTTGGCTTCATTAAAATTTCAATTATTTCAATTTCAATGGGAGTTCTAGATAATTAATCAATACTCTTTGAATCTGAATCTATATAATTACCAAAATTGTGAGACAAACACTACACATACATTATTGATGTTATTTAAAATGATTAAAAAATACATAGACATACTCTATAACAATTCTTCAAAATCATAGATTTCAAGTAGATCTTTGAATCTAAACAACTCAATAAATATAATGCCAAAATCATAGATTTCAAGTAAATCCCTCAATCTAAGCAAATCAATAAATATAATGTCAAAAATATAGTGCATTACCTCATCAGTAAGTATAACATAAAAAATACAATGCATTACCTCTGATAATGTAAATAACTCTCAAACTTTATTCCCAAGGCCCTCTAACTCCCATTAGTCACACCTTCCAATTATCCAAGATGTTAATGTAATCAATGAGCATTGAGGACTGAATTTTGTAGAGTGTAGATGCTCATTGCAATAATGGAAAAATCATTGAGTTATATGAGTTTTTATGTTTTATGAAAAATCAATGCAACTCAAATAGAAAGGCAACAAAATAATTCTAATCTAATAAATGTTTCTAATTTTTAGTGATTGTATGGTTTGTAAATTGAAATTTAGAAAGTATAGTTTTATACAAGATAAATATATTAATACTTCTAGTAATATAAAAAAATGGTAATAATATAATAACGGTTTAAAAATTTTATTGCCCTTCAAAATTAAAGCGTTTTTGAAAATTTTATTACTTTTCATAAATAACAGTTAACCAAAATCTTAAACCTTATTTAACAGTCAAAATACCCCATAACAAACATTTTTTCCAGTGAAATTCCATCACTGAACGAAACTGATATAATTAATTGTCCCTCAACATTGCTGGGCATGGGCATAATTTTACCCCTTTTAAATAGATGGATTGCAAAGAAAACGTAAATTAAGGCATGCAGTTCTTACATTAAAATAAATGCACATAGTTAACATGTAGCTATAACCCATATTTGATACTGGCTTTCGCTTTACGTTTAATTGGTTATATATAAAGTTTCGACCGAAACCAAATCATTTTACTTGGTGTAAGGATTTAAAACAGATTTTTGGTGATTCAATGGTGATTATCTCATGGGAAAATAAACATTCTGCCCTTGAAATACCCGCATTGAAACACTGGTGTGATGACATTTACCACATGCTACTATGTGCCCCACCTTTGACCATAAAACATACTTTCAGAGAGCATAATACACTAGCTGATGGTCTATCGAAAAGTGCTATGAAACATGAGATTGGCATGGGGTATTTCTCGGAAATTATGGATGGACAGGTCATATATGACGGACAGTTTCTTCTTTTTTGATGGCTGTTTATTTATATTACAGCAGCTGGACATTATGTT
>LPNX010450108.1:29250-41550 GCA_001517045.1 Pseudotsuga menziesii | reverse complement strand
CTGCACCCACAAAACACGTACCATTTTCGAGGTTTTCTCACTTAGACAATTATAAAAATATTATAAAATTACTAATTTAATTTTTGAAAAATAGTGCCGTACTAGTGCTATGGGTTCTCTACATGGATGTCAATTTTTGTAGCTTGATTCGATCATTTAGGCCCTCAGAGGCTGCACCCACAAAAACATATACCTTATAATTTCCCTGAAAAATAAAAAGTTCCTGTTAGGAAAAATGAAATTTGACATAGCTATGCAAATTTTCGATACATAAAAGTTATATATTCGGAAAGGTGATTCAATTTCCTACATTTCATGTTTTTTACTCAATGCAAGATATTTTGCATAAGTATCTCAAAAAATCCAAGTAAGTTGAGGGATGCCTGATTTTTCAGGTTTCTATTGCATCTAACGTGCCAAAAAGGTCCATCATCTTCTTGCACTGACCCTGATGCCAAGATCCCTACATGAGGAATTAGATTCGACACCATTTGAAATCCCCCAACAAGAGTTACATATAACGGTTCTAGAATTCCAGCTAGTAATCAGTCCCCTAGATCTTCCACAAGCATCCAGAGAGTGAAAATCCCATCCTGGAAGAATGGAGTGTAGCATTGATTTTGCAGATTCACCAGTTTACAAAGTCTCCTAAGCTAAATGAAAAATATGGTTTGTAAAGATACACAATTCTCCTAAGGGCCAATCTTTTATAGGATTTCTCTATCCCTCGTATTTTGTAGGAGATGTAAAGCATTAGTAAACACACACACATGTTTTGTGTAGGCTAAAGGCCCCCTTGATTGTTTTCTGACGACTGTCACAGACTTCAATGATTGTGAAATCCATAGCCCTTTCCATAATAGATAGCCTACCCCTTAGGAGACCGTGAGGATACCAAAGTTCCCAACATTTTTCAGGGTGGGTAACGACCCCTTTTCCATACTCAAACTAGTTTTGATAGATTAGTGGGGTCTATAAAGATAACGAGGAGAGCTCCTAGTCTTGATTGACAGAGCTAGTTGCATATTAGGTTGGGAGATGGGGGGGTCAAGGTTTGTCTCATGTCCTATATGTTGGTTTATAGTAGTTGTATCACCCAAAGAGATCAATGGTGAATCCCGGGGGTAGGTTAGGGATGAAATGGGGGAATGGGTGGAGGCATAAGGCGATGGTGAGAGGGCTGCAACTTCAGGTTCATCCTGAATAGAGGATACGAGAGTGTGAGGTGCTTGATCATGAAAAGTTTGGAAAGGTGGGGTTATAAAAGTTGATTGCAAGGTCACAGGTTCTTCACTCATTGAAAATATGCCATAGAACCTCCGTTCATGGAACATAAAGAATACCCCTAGTTTCATTCAATATTGATAAATACCTAAAAAAATCCTTTTTATTAAGCGCCCCTCTCAATACATATTTCCAATAAAAATACCTATTTTTATAAGATATTCCCTATTTTTACTAGATACCCCTTTTCATAGCCCCCAATAGCTACAAACCACCCATATCCTACTTCCCTCCCCACTAGTACCAACAATATATTGACCTTGTTTTTCACGATTAAAAAACTCCCCTTTATGAATGAACATGGTAAGATATTGACCAACAAGGTGGATCCCTCGTGGGTAGTGTTGGCGCTTCCTCCTTTGACCCAGGTTCAGACCCTTGTTTGTCCCTCAACAAATCCCAAGATATCAACCTGATAGAGCAGGGCTCACTCGGCAGTACTTGCGATGCAGATGCATTCTCACCCGAGATATCTCTTATGGGTAACTATCAAAACCAAGTTTCTGCAGTTGTATGGGGATTTCTCCTCTTATAACACCTTACCAACTCACTCGACCGAAGCTGATGGTTATATTACTTACTCTTATTGTGTGCATTCACTATATTACTCTACTTATTCATGGACATAGATTACAATAGTTAATATACTTCCTTATTTGAATCCATTTATCAACAATGTGACATATGCATATAAGGACTCATTCATAAGAAAATACACATGCAAGATTATTCATAATATACATCCATTTGAGATAAGAACATTTATCAAATATACACAGACAACATTTAATGTGGAAACCCATCCTGGAAAAACCACAAAGGCACTCTTCATCTGGCATGAGAAATATATGGCACCTTCCGTTTGTCCATTCACCTTGCAGACTTTGTTCTAGATCTTCTCTTTACAATCTATACAAACTTTTCTCTCCTCGCATGCTCTCTATTCATAGATCTCTAATATTTTCCTCTGCTTCACCCTACTGTCGATCCGCACACATCTTGGATCGACTCTCTCTTCTCTACAACTCTACAGCTCTTCAACTCTACAAACAAACACAAACAACAAAGACTAACATAGACCAATATAGATTATATGTGTCTATCTCTAAGGAAGTAACCTGCACACAATTTGGGTTCTCCCTTTTATAGACTCTTACACGTCATAGTCAACCAACTCTATTCTGTTAGCTGGCAAGATGTCATTCCTATTCTCGTACATTCAATTACAAATGTTACTAGACACTATCGACCCAAAACACAAAGATGCTTTATTCCCCTAAGGCATGTTTATCCTAATTGACTTCTTACCCATAATTTCTCGAGTTGTCCTTTTCAACCATTGCACGTCTTCCTTTATCGTGGTTCCTTCCATCGTGACTGATCTCGTCACAACTGTCCTTCTGTCACGAACTCTTCCCTCGTGGCTGCTTATGTCATAGCTTCCTCTACACCTACTTCTTATGTCATATCTATTTCTCCCACAAATGCTTCCATCGTAGCTTCCTCTATCATGCGATCAAAATCTTCATATTCCCTAGCTAAATTTTTCCTATCCTTCCCTAGGGCCAATAGATAGGGTTGATTGATTTGTAGGTTTAGTGTAGGGTGTATATGGAGCTCAAACAAATGTAGTGTATGTGGAGGGTGGGATGAATAAACTATAACCAATCTTAAACTAGAGGGGAACATGGTTGTGAAATGACAAGTTTATAACAAGGAAAAATGCCTTCATATTTTGAAGAAGGGGTCTGAACAGGTGTTGGGAAACTATATTGAGGAACAATGTCAGCATTTAAAAAAGGAGAGGGCTCTCATAGAGTAGATTCAGTGTGTAAAGGACTATACATGACATGAGAATGGAGCTCTCCATGCTTAACCTTCAGTGAGATGACTTGCTAGAGAGGGAAAATTGACAAATCAGTCCTGGAGGAAAACTAAGTAGGTGATGTATCCATAGCTTGTAAAGACACCTGTGAGCCATTTTTGAAACTCCAGAAGTTTCAGATGAATGGTTTTTCACATTCCCGAACAAGGTGACCATAGGAATATCATCGGTTGCATATAAAGGGGACCCTATTATAGTTGAGGTACTAAGTATAGGAGATGTCACCCTTTGAGATGATGATTGTTCCTGAAGGCCTTTGCGGTATCCAACTCAATAAAAAGTTTGGCCACTACCATATTACTAGTATCTTCATAAGTCTTGTCTGCATAAACTCACCAAGTGTGAAACCAATGTGTACAAGGATTTCCATGGTCCATAGCTCAGGTGGAAATACCAGGAGTTTGACCCACATGGGATGTGAATATACTTTCTCCCTATGTGCATCGAATGCTGGGGTCCAACGCTTCACTTTAAAGCATTGATGCCTCCATAACCAAGACCCCTCAATAACCCACATAACATCATCAAAAGAGTTTAAGATGGCCCCCATCCATCCTTTTGACAAAGCAAAACACCTAGGCATATAACCCAAAAAACCCCATTGGGTCAAAATCCATTCTTTGAAAGAAGACAATGAGAGATCCATTCCTCGAAAACAACCCACAACAACAGTTTTTAGTTTTTGTCATAGAGAAAATATCATACATCGGAACAAATTCCCTTGTGCTAGGTTAATGGTAGGTTTCCTTTTGATACAACTTCTCCGCTTCCGACCCAACGTCTCCGCTTCCGACCCGAATCATGAATAGAGGAATAAGTGGTAGGCTCATCACGACGAGGAAATTGAGAGGTTTCTTCCGAAGAGGGTCGGTTTACAAACTGAACAGAGGGGTTTTTCCGATGAAGATGGAATAGGTCCATGTCTAGTATTCTCAATAGGAAACAGGTCCTGTTCCACTGAAGATATACCAGCGTAGATCCAAATCCTAGGCTCTATCAAGCGTCGAGATGGATCAAATCTCTTGATCTTAGGTATCCATTGATTTGATTCAAACCAAAATACACATCTTTTTATTTAAGGTGCACATATAATTTTATTGTTATTACGAACATTGCATCATTTCCCCACACATGGTTTGTCCTCCTACAATCATGGGTTGTTTGGGAGGCCTTGCACATGGTCTTAAAACCATTTGCAAGACCCTCCTAAACCATGTACAATAAAACCATGGGTTGTTTAGAATGCCTTGCACATGGTTTTGCAAAGGCCAACATTCTTTTGTGAATAATTCAATTTTATGTTTTTTCTTGACCCACATATTTTTTTGCGGATAATTAAATTTTTACTTTTCTATTGTTTTGTTAGGTAGGAAGATTACATCTTCCCCCATATTAGATTGATTGTTTTTGTTAGATATTATTTAATTAAATTTATTTTTTATTAGATATTATTTTTTATTGTGTGTTACAAAATCTCTCCCATAATATTCACTATCACTATTATTTTTTTCCGACATGTTACAAAAGTTACTAGCGTTACATCACGTTACAAGATCTCTCCCATAATATTCACTATCACTATTATTTTTTGCCCACATGTTATAAACTTTACATCACGTTACAAGATCTCCCCCACTTTACAAGATCTCTCCCATAATATTCACTATCACTATTATTTTTTGCCGACATGTTACGTTACAAATCTCCCCCATACTGGGCTGTAAAGTGCCTCTCGGCGCAAAAAGATGTGACTGAGAAACAGATAAAAACAGTTGATCAATAACCAGTCTGTTGCTTCACATTTAATGTGTTGATAGCTATGTAGTAGGTTGTTGGATCTTAAGATCCAACTGTGTACTGAGCAACTACCAATCCATTAAATGCAGGGCTGGTTAATTTTTTCCCATAAGAGATCAAAGATTAAATCTAGGCCAAATGATCACATGACTGCATTGATATCTGGATCATACCACCTCGCCGACTTCTCGGAAGCCATAGCCACTCTGCAACCCTAGCAGCAGCTATACAACCTCACCTCAACATGCCTTCAGCACTGAGGACCATTTGATTTGCCATCGTCCCGTGTACAATTAAATTTTTGACATAGTACACTTACTATCAGATAACTTCGATAATTTTTCACAATTTTTCGATTTTTTAATATCGATAATAGCCAGAGTCATTGATTACCAAAATAGCAGTCCATTAAAATAAACTTGTTTGATTTGCCATCGTGCCGTCTACAATTAAATTTCTGACATACTAACACTTAACTATCAGATAACTTCCATTATTTTTCGATTTTTTTACATCAATAATGAATGACCAAAATAGCAGTTGTTTAACAGTCACACAGTTGAATCAACTTTTACATTCTGATTTTCACTTTGAATAATGGTCAATGTTATTGCAAACGGAACAGTGATAGGAACGTAACGAACGGTTGAGTCAACTTTTGCCTTTTTATTTTCACTTTGAATAACGGAAAATCTTATTAAGATAAACTGAAATCATTTTAGACTCCATATCATTTGGCCCAATCGCATCCTCTTACCATGCAAATAACCATTTAGAACGACATAGTAGGGAAAAAATAAAAATAAAAATTGCTCTTTCTCTCTTTTAATAAATGGAAGAATGGTCACTATTAATGTAGAGAAGATGTCTTCCAATGGAATAGTGGTCACAGTTATTTATTGTTTCGAACTTTTTCTACATGAATATATTGTTGAATTGTCCTCCAAAATATAATATTATTGAAACCCAACGACTAATATAATGTTGATATGTTGATATGTGTGGGCTAAAAAATATCAGTTTACTATTTATATATATATAATTGTTTATTTTGAATTTTAAATGAGGGTTATAAAATTTGATTTATCTCACAATTCTAAGATATTAACAAATTAATAAATGATTTTATTTTAATAAATAATTTCATTTTTTTAGGTTTTTGATTATTTGATAGTAGTCACATTTTATCATAGAATCCATAACAAGTATTCATCATTAGTATTAAAGTTAGGAATTTAGGTGTTTATATTTTAGAATTTGCGATAGAATAGTAAGATAGATGGCTATATTTTAGAATTTGGGGTGGACTACCATGTAAACTTTTTTTAGATGGTATACTTTTCTTAAATGGTAGGAGGATGAAACAAAAATCTACTCTCCATATTTTATGGTTTTGGTTTTCAAATGGTGATTACAACTATTCAGGAACAAGAAGTAGCAAATAACTTATTAGTCAAACTTAACTTGTAAGGTATCCATACCACAAGATAAGTAACTACTAATAACATACAATATCTAGACAATATGCAACAGAATTTGACAGTGTTGTTACTGTGCAATATTATCCATTTTTGGGCTTGTTGATGAATGATGAGCAGTCTTTGACTCATTGAATATGTGTTGTGAATGTTAAAGTGAATATTATGAGGAGCATAATTTAAGGGGATTAATATGCAACATGCTACGAGTTGTTTAATGCTGTGGAGGCAGCACTGTGGGCCATTGAATCTCAAACAGGTTAGATCCAATGACCCACAATGCTGTCATAGCAGCATTAAATAACACATAACATGCTATTTATTTATCGTCATAATTTAATCTTTAATCTGTACCATAAATGAGAGCTGAATCCATAAATAGGTAAGCAATGGTAAGCCTTGATATACTGTAGGACTTGTCCAAAGAATAAGGGTTGTACAATGTATACTAGAGACTAATCTCGGTTGGAAACGTGAAAATAGAGACAAAGAAAGACAAAGTTGTAAAGGTCACGAATTCTGCATACGGCCGAAAGAGCAGAAAATATGTGTAGAGAATGAGAATGAGATATGCAATCTAACGTGTGACCTAATTCATTACATGGACAACTGTAACGAAGACTTTGACGGTAACTGATTCAACATATAACCTATTAACCACGTCACCCGCTATCCGAAATCCATTCCAGGCTCAGCGTCTCTTATTCTGTGATGATTAAGCGCTTTTGAAATCTTTCAGCAGTATGCGTGTTCCATAGCACCAGAGAAACCAGGTGGACAGCCTGGTTGTTGGGATATATTATAATAGATTCCAGGTACATTGACTAAAACTTCAAATGGATAAATAAAAGAGTGGAGTGAGTTAAACTCTGTATTTTTATTGGTGAAATTTATTTTAATTTAGGAAATTTATTTTAATTTAGGAAGAGAATTTTTGTTTAAATTGAGATTTTGTGTTGAAATTGCAATTTTGGTTATAAAAGTGGATTCAGCTTCTTAGATAATTTTAGGGTATCTTGATTGATTATGCAATTTCAACTATTTTTGTCTAACTTTAATCCAATTCACTCCTCAAAGGACTCGTGAAGCGCTCTGGGCTTGCCCTAATCATTATCCATTTGTCCAGCTGTATCTCATCGTTATTGGTCAATGGTGTATAACTTCCAGGTGCACTGATGGTTTTTGAAGAGCAGCCTCGACCAAAACAATGCCGGTCAAATTTTTCAAAACGTGGGCTGCTCTAGGTAATCTTTATTTACTGGACAGACTTTTTTCTAGGAGAGGAGCCTGTCAAGTGGAGTGAGCTAGCTGTGGAGCAAAACTCCCTCCATCGGACGGAGGAGGAGCAAAGTCAACGCTGACTTTGCTCCTCCTCCCTCCGATGGAGGGAGTTTTGCTCCACAGCTAGCTTACTCCCCTGTCAAATGGGTACCGTTGGATCTTCCAATAGTTGACAAGAGAAAGTCTGTCCAATATATAAAGCACTAAGGCTGCTCTATATGTATGGTACTGTACTTCATTTATTTATTCTTTAATTAATGGACCCAAATTAAATGCGTCCATGTTCTTCGTGTCTTACGAGAAAGAGCAGCCGCCGAACAACTGCTGTTCGATTTGTTTATTGCGTTAAGTGAATGGTGGACCGCCGTATAATCATACTCAGTTTTAGGGAACCTTGAATTCAAAAGAACTAATTACTTGACTCTGTGACTGTTTTTTCCGAATTTAAACAAATCGAAGAAACATGAAGAATTATATTTAGTTGCAGAAAACAGAAAGAAAATGCGCCATTATGGTGATATTATGCTTTGTAGTTGGGATTGTAGCAAAAATGAAAAGAGAATTTCAGTAATGAAATCATATCATGGTAGCCCATTAAAACGCAAATTCTGCCTATGGTTATTTTAAAGTTTGTCAAGCCGATTAAGATATAAGTCTTTTAAGACAATTACTTAATCTCGGCAAAGAGAGAAGACTCGTAAAGGAGTATACATAAGAATTTCATATTTGTTAGTTAGATAAAAAAAAGAGTAGAGACTATTAAAAGTGTTGAATGTTAATGTAGGTTAATGTTTTGAGATTTATCAAATTAGAGTGTTGAATATTTGGTCACCAAGGCATAGGCTTATTAATTCCGTCTAAAGGTTTAAGAGAAATTAATTAAAAATCCATAAAGAATGAGTCGAGTAGATATACAAGAGAAGGGGAAGATAGTATATCTCTAGACTTGTTTAATGATAGTAATCATTATTCATCACTTAGTTTATGTTCGTGATTCAGTTCCTTGTATAATCCATTTCTTTATTATTTGAAATTTGATATAAATTTTGATATTGTATTTAGATTATTTGTAATGTTTTGGTTGATTATTTTGATTTGATTATTTTTAATCTATAAATATAAAAATAAAACTTATAATAATTCAACATCTATAATATAATTTACATAATTATAAAAATAAATAATATATTCTTCCAAAATCATCTTTAAAATTGTATCTCAACATATCTCCTATTATTTCTACATATTTTGTTTTCTAAAATTTTTAATTTATAAAAAATAAATATAAAACAAAAATACCTATTTCAAAGCATTTAATTAATTCTTGCTACTCCTAACACATATTCATAACCCATACTTATCCAATAGAGCTCTTCTTAAACAGATTGTACCAGACATCCTTCAATAATTCTAAACGAATATTTCTCTTCAAAGAAATATATCCAATCCTATCTTTTTCTTTTCTTTTCAATAAATGTTTCTTGTACAAGTGTCGACACAACAATGGCTTATTGTTTTGATTAGATTATTTTTACAACACAAAAATCACAGCATTTTTTTTATTTTTTATTTTTTAACATTGATGAAAAACACAAAATACAAAAATCACAGCATTTTTTTTTAAGCATTGATGAAAAACACGTTGCCTTTCTTCAAAATATTGTTTTTTAGCCCAGATGTGTCCTTTAGTCACTCACGACGCCACCTCTCCATAATATTGGAAAAAAACAAATATCTTCCGATTTCAACCAAACCAAAGTAGAAGTGTAAACCTATGCAAATAATACCTTGTGGAGGATTTTTTATTTGTTGAGGTTTTAGCGTAGGCATTTAGTTTATGCATGATAAAATTAATGACATTGGCGTCTCTTGTATCAAATATTGCAGCAATGCATTTAGGTGCATTTGAGTATTTAAAAAAATATTCTCGAGTTTATTTAAAATTAGAATTTTACATGTTTTTCATTTTTTCTTTTAGGAATTTCATTTTCTCTTTTAGGAATGTTAACATAGGTGGATTATCTTTTGATTTCAAAATCATCAAAAATAGTAATATTACATGGTTTATTTTAATTAAATTTTTTATTTCAAGTTTATTAAGTTTTAATTTTTTTTATATTTAATTTATAATTTGATTATTAATTAGATTTAATAATTTTTAAAAGGCATATAGGTATTATCCTCAAAATAATTTTTTTGAGTATGTTTTGAATTGTTTTTAACCCATGGTTTTCTGGTCCATTTTAAACTAATGTTGGTTAAGGAGTTGAGATTATAATCTTTTCTACGTTTCTTCATAGATAGAAGCATAGCCTACAGTAGCAGGGGTCTAGGCGGTGTTTTATTTGGTTGTTTCAGTCAATGACCATCAAGCCCTGATCGATGAAACGACAAAATCCTTCAAATTGTATCTTACCAAATTCGGGCAGTTTAAGAAATAAGTAAAGAGGTAGGTTTAGGTCATTAGCTTGTATGAGAAAAACTGGCTTGGTGAGGTTTAGGTCACTTCACTGCTTAGACATACTGGCTTGGATCGTTTAGCAACCCCAGTGAAGAATCCCCCCAATATAAGGTAGGTCTTCTCAGCTGTGTTTTATATTTTTATATTTTTGTTTTTCTTACACAGGTTTATCATAACTCTTCACGAGTTGTCTATCTTCTATTGTTCCACTCTATCATAATGTCAACCTAAGAGAACATTTATGAGCATGCATATCTTGGAAAGAAATCATAGAAAGCATGGTTAGATCAACCACCTATTCAATTCCCCACTGCATCCTAAGTCAATAATCTAAATTGCATACAAGTGCACTCATTCCTCAAATGTTGGGGTTGAAAACACTAATAGAGAATTTTGTATAGATGATTACTTATGGGATACATACTTCATAGGAATGCTTTTAAATTCATTTCAGTGAGATGTGTTTTGGGATGATTTTTATATAATAGATAAGGTCTTCAAAATCCTAAAATATGATTCCGGTACCACTCTTTGTGGATATGGGTCAAGTTCTACCCAATTAGGGACAACTACACTATTACAAATTAAAAGTAAAGCATAGTTTTTCAGAGATGTGTTTTTGGACACTACTAGAAAACTAGCCATGGAGTTCCCTATCATTAACATAGCTTGTTACACAATCAACAATGAAAATATATTTTATGCATGTTTAATGACAATGTACATCCATATTGGTCTCTAATTTCATGTTATTAAAAGATACGGTACTTTCAAGTGATAATGTCCTCCCTAGAAATTGCAAAGATGAATAACAACTACTAACATTGTTGGGGGTTGAGTAGGTATCGTATTACACTAGTTTGAATAATTTCTCTCATTGTAAAGGAGAAAATGCAAACAAATTGATATATCTAGAATGAGGGCATACATTTATTAATCATTTTTTCCTTATTTTAAAATGAACAAACATGGCACATATTTATCTATCAAAATTTAAATTCCTTTGAGATCAATTCCTTAGATTATATTTAGGGTATGTGCAAGCTAATGAGGGTCTCTTTTGACACGTTAGATGCAATAGACAACTGAAAAAATAGGCACCCATCAACTTACATGGATATTTTGAGACACTTACACAATGAATCTTGCGATGAGTAAACAAGATGAAATGTAGGAAATTGAATGATGTTTCCAAATATATAATTTTTTTCTATTGAAAATATTCTTAACTATCTAAAGTTAGATCTTTTTTAACGATCACTTTTTTATTTTTGGGACAAATTATAAGGCATATGTTTTTGTGGGTGGAGCCTTTGAGTGACTAAATGATGGAATAAACTTAGGAAAATTGGTAGACATATAGAGAACATATATTACTAGTGCACAACTATTTTTCCAATAATAAAAATAATATTTTTAATTTTCTTTTTAATTATCTAAGTGATCAAACCTCGAAAATGATATGTCAATTGTGGGTGCAGTGTTTGAATGTCTTAATGCAATTATTTGGTAATGGGTTTTTTATAGCATGTAGAGGTCGGTGTTCTTTAGTGAACCATACAATTTGTTTTCAAAATGGTTGAGAAACGAAAGAGTTATGGACGAAACACTAACAATGTGTTTTTTGAGTTGAGGAGTGATGACACAAGATAAATAAGAAAAAAATAGAAAAAATTATATATTCTTGTTAAAAATTACATATTTAGAATCTGCAAAAAAAAAACATATATGTTTCTAAAATTTCATAAAAATGGAGGTGTGCAACATACTATAACCAACGGCTAAACATGAGCATATTGAAAATTTGGATATAATGCTCAATTAGCCATGGTTTATCATACTCCAAAGCATAGGCATGTTGAATCTGAAGCAAATTCTGAAGAAGACACATAGGAATAAGAATTTCACGGCAGCATGGGTGGAGGCTCAGCCTTATCATTTGGAGGGAATACATTTTTGAATTTAAACAAAACTCCCACTTGTTATATTAAAGAAAAATGAGTGCACATTTTTAAATACTACAATGAGTACGTGTTTTATTAAATCAAAATGAGTGCACGTTTTTAAATACTGCAACGAGTGCTTGTTATGTAACTATAGAATCGACCACATTG
>LPNX010450108.1:0-21187 GCA_001517045.1 Pseudotsuga menziesii | reverse complement strand
CTCCTAAAATCCTAACAAACACCTTCCTCTCTCTCTTACACACACACACATCCACAAGTCACCCATACCACTAAGGAACGCCCCCCCTCCACTCTATCTTTATCTCTCTCTCTCTCTCACACACACACACATCCCTATGTCTCCCCTTACCACTAACACCCCCTAACCTATCTTTCTCTCTCTCTCACACACACACATTCCTATGTCTCTCCTTACCACTAACACCCCCTAATCAATCTCTCTCTCACACACACATCCCTATGTCTCCCCTTACCACTAACACCCCCTAACCTATCTCTCTCTAACACACACATCCCTTGAGTTTTAAAACAATATAGTTAGGTTGTAGAGAGGGGGGTGTTAAGGAGCTAATACTTAGGGAGTGCTTGCTAATTCCCCCCAAACATTGAATGATCCCTTAGCCATGGAACTACCTTATTGAATGATCCTAAACGCTATTCGAGTAAAACATGCACTTGTTTTATGTGGTTTAAATGTGCTCTCATTTTTGTTAACAATAACAAGTGTGCGTTCTGTTTCAGTATAAACAATGACAGTCCCTGTTCGAGAAACACTCTATCATATTTCACGCAGGTTTCATAGTCCACGCGCAATTTTAGGTTGCGGACAGTGCGTTCATTCTCTTCTTCACCATATTATCACACAAAATTTTGGTTTTGACATCAAGCATCTCCATCACAAGTGTCTAAGTATTGCTTGGAGCATGGTATAAATTAAGGAGCAAGAAAGAAAGAATTAATTGAGCAAGAAAGAAACCAAGCTTGGGGAATCTCCCATTGAGGAGCACCATAGAGCATCTCCACCATTGTTTTTCTTTTTATTGCAATTGAGGAGCTAGGAAAGGCAATATTAACTTGGTTATTGTGGTGGAGTATTGTTGCAGCTGCAACTATTTTCCCAAATTTTTTAAAATTTTGGATCCTCCTTTTAATTTTATCTTGCCTGGGAATGTTTGGAATCCTGAACTATGTCTTTCCTCTGTTACGATTTTGGGTTTTCCTGAGCTTGATTTGAGTTCAATTGTTCATTAGAGAGAATTTGAGGTCAAAAATGGGCCTCCTAAGAGATGTACTACAAAAATATAAAATATATTAAAATATTATGAGCTAAGGGTTTTATGGGGTAGGTATATATGACAACTCACCTCCTACACTACTTTTTATGCACAATATAAATAACCATGGTTGAGTTACTTTTCTAAATTGACTATAAATAAAATTAATAAAATAACTCTAGAATGATGTGACTAAGATTCATTGTAAATTCCCAAAAATTTATTGTCCTTTAACATTTATTTGTCTTCAACTTGTAAATAAAATTAAGCAAAAATGAATTTAATTTATATGCATAACTTACATATTTCTTTCATATAAATATCATTCATGAATTTAATTTATTTTAAAAGTACAAGATATATATATATATATATATATATATATATATATTAGTTTGACATTATGATATTAAAGACATTTGAGTGAATATATAATTTAAAATTAAAAAACATGAAAATGACAATATATTATTTTATAAAAAAATGTGAAAAGACATTTTTATGAATTATGAGTACTTTACTTGAAAATGACAATAATATTATTTTATGAGAAAGTGTGAAATGACTTTTATTGTGAGTACTTCACTTTATGACTTAAAAGTACTTGTACCACTACCTTGATTAACTATGGATTTTCATCCACCATAGAAAATGTGACAAATAAGCATTCTTAACTCATGTAATGCCACCTCAACCATGGGGGATGATGTCATCTACTAGAATGTAATTGGTTGATTTTTATAGTACATTTTGGTCCTTTTGAGGCCCATTTTTGACCTCAAATTCTCTCTAATGTACCACTTTCGGAGGTTGAATGATATAAAACTGCCAATGCTTTTGATTGTGGAACTTAAATTTTTTTATTTTTCGATGGTCTGGTTTTATCGCGATCAGATGTTTGTTGAAGATTAAGGTAGGGATTTTAGTTCTTTGTGCCACCGTTGTTTCGGAGATGAAACAAAATAATTTTACCGCTGCACAACTTTAAAGTCTGTCGAACACTCAACGTTTTCGGAGATTTTTCTTGTTTCAATGTTTTTTCTACTCGCTATCGAAAGTCTATTCATGTTTGAGTCGGAGATTTAGTTCTCTTCGTCACCGCTGTTTCAGAGGGCAGTTAGAGAGTTTGTCGATGGCTAGTTCTGATTTTCCCCGATGCCTTTGTTTTATTGATCAAACTTTTTACTTTGTAATGTTTTTGTTTTCCCTATCGAAACGGTGTTGATGGTTGATCGAAGCATTAGTTCTTTGCGGCGCCGACACGACGGCAACATTAAGTTTTGAATCGTCAATATATAGTCCTTAGCTCTTCCGATCACCGGTGATTTTTCTTTTTCACGGAAGCTGTAGTCAGTCTATCTCCCGCCGTTGCAGCTGCGTAATGAACTATATCGCCGATGATTAGTGGTTTTGAGCTCCGACCTTTAGTTTTAGAGTTGTCGGCCATTGATGTTTTTATGTTGACCGCGGAACTTTTAGTTTGTCCATCGCCACCATTGTGGCTCCTTAGCAAACTGATCTTCCGATGTTGTAGTGGTTTCGATATCCGATGCTGCAGTTTTTTTAGTGTTTTATTTCGCCGACGTTTTATTTTGATCGTGGGAACCGTAGCCTGATGGTCTTCCATCGTTGCGGCTCCATAGTGGATTGTTTGCTCGATGCTTAGTTTTTTCCCACTGGTGAGGATTTTTCCCGTCGTTTTTTTGTGTGTCTTTACCCTATTTTATGGGTGGTGGAGGTTTCTGATTCTTTTGATCATGATAGAGTTTTCATGATGAGAACATAGTACAGGGCCTCACATTTAATGATTAGTTTTATTTATAGTGTGGTTTACGTTTTCTTGAATGCAGTCTGTATTAATGTTGAGTTTTTCGTTTTAACTGCATATGGACTTAGGATATTTTTCAGATCCAGTTTGATGATTGCTGCTGCGAAGAAGACGTATCTAAAGGACAAAGCAGAAGGGAGTTTGCTGAAGAAAAAAAAGTAAGAAGCAGAGATGTTGCTCAAAGAGAAGATAGTGAAGGTCTGAGATCAACAGGATCTCAAAAAGACCAACGGATTATTGAGCAAAATCGTTAGCAGTAGAGGCCCAGGCTTGGAAAAGGTTCATCAGTTACTAAGCTAGTCCCTCTTTACAAAGTGCTCTTAAATCTTAATATAAAATATAACGTATTGTATGAGTCATGAGCACTCAGAAAAGGACAAATTTGTGAAATTAAACGGTTGGGGGAAGCCCAAAGGTCACCCAAGGGGGAAACCCAAAGTTTTCGCTATTTTATATAAATGTAGGAGAGTTAGAGGGAATAAAGGACTTTTTCCCAGATATATTTGTGAGAGTATGATGTAAGAAGAACTATTTCCTTTTGCATAAAGAAATTACAAGTTTCTCGTTGGAGAAAGATTTGTGGAAAGTTTCAAATGCTATGCTATGGATTTGTTGAATGTGAACTATTTCATTTTCAGTTTTTATCCATTAACTGTGAGATCGTTCTAACTCTTTGAACCTATGTTCTTGTTATGAATGCGCTCTAGTTTATTCTATGAAATTTCCACTGTGAGTAATGAATTTTGTTCATAAACAATTAGCTATCTGGTTGTTCATATATCTATAAATGTTGATGTGTTTTGAAATAAGTAACAACTATCTATGATTTTTATTAATGCATGCAATAAATACATTACTCATTGATGAATGATAATCTTGCTCCCTAGGGATAGGTTAGATAATTTGTTTTAGTTTTCTTACTGTGTGTGGTTTAGATGCGAGAGATTTAAGACGAGAGGTAAGAACCTGTGCATCACATTGTGACCACTCATCGTATTCTCTATCAATCTGCATTTTTAGATAGGCACTTGCATCTCATACTTAAATACCAAAAAATAAAAACATACACGGTGGACCGGGCCGTAACCAGTGAAACCCTTTATTTTTGTTACTTGACCTACGATAGCCGGACCGTAAACTGGATGGATTCCCCATACCAAACGGTAACGGGCTAGTTGGGAACGTTTACTGGGGAGAATCCCTAACTATTGTTACCTATGATTTTCCAGGCCTCAATAGTCTTAGGCACTAGAAGGAGGGCAGCTAGTGCATGGTTGGCTGAGGAAACTTATTTTCTCGAGATTATTCCACTGGTGGTAGTTCTGAAAGCAGTCTGTTTTCGAATCCAATTCCTAAAGAAAATGGTAAAGAGCATCTGTATTCTATCGATAACGAAGTAATTAATGATCTGAGAAGATATACTAGGGCATATGTGAAGAAGATTGGAGGATTACCAATTATTCCTGTCTTGCCTAGAATAGAATATAAGGAGAAAGACCGTCTTATATTGGAAGATGCAGTGTTAGTTGGAGATTTCAAAGAACTGGTAGAAACAGCCTTAGAGGAAGTTGTTCAGCCTTTGAATCAAGTGGGCCCAGATACACCTTATTGTTCACCTGTTCATACCCCTATTCACTCACCACCTCATTCTCCACCTAGACTCATGGCAAACGTGAATGCAAATCAGCCACCCAACCCACCGAATCCACCACCTGCTTGGAAGGCTAGGTCACCTTTAAACCTGGCACCCCCTTTACATGACTTACCTCAGGATTTTGAGAAGATGCTGCCCAAGTTTGACCCAAGTGGAAATATTTTTGTAGATGATCATTTTCAAATCTTTTACTTGGCTATAGAAGGACTAAGGGCTGGAGAACATGAAGATGTAGTTTGTAGATTGTTTTCACATACCCTGAAAGGAGCAGCAACCTCATGGTATTTTTCTCTTCCTGCAAACTCAATCCCAGACTAGGACACATTTGAAAGGATATTCAGAAGTAAATATGCAGCCTATAAGATGCATGCATCTCTAATGAAAGGGTTGTGCGCTTTAAAGAAAGAAAGAAAAGAAAAAGTGCATAGTTTCACCCAAAGGTTTACCGCTTATCTTAAGAATTTTTCTGCAACTGATAAACCGTCTGATAAGGTTTTGATTGAATACTATACTTCAACTTTAGGGCCTGACTTGGCCATGTTTTCCAAGATGCAAGTCAAACCTACGTTGTCATAAACTTATGAAGAAGCTGAGAGAGTAGAAGTTGGAAAGGAGAGCATAGAAGATTATCCTAAGCAGTCGGGAGAAAAAACTTTTGGTAAGAAAGCGTTATTACTGTCTAAGCCTAAGGAGGAGCAGTCACATGACTTTGAAGAAATGTTGAAAATGATGCAGAAACTATCTAACAGAATAATAGATCTGGAAAAGGGAAAGGAAGCTCAGAAATATTATAAGCCTTACTATAAAAGGAGAGAGGACAACAATCAATCTAAGCCTCCTCCACATAGTCCTGCATCAATGAATTTAATGGAGGTAGGGATGGATAATTTTTTCACCTTTCACCAGCAGCCTCATTCTGAGAAAAATTGTCCTCAATGGATCAATTCAATGACATTAGTAATGAATCAGCTGTTGGACTCCAAACTAACAGAATATGATGATGAGAAGGAAAAGGGTAATAAATCCACAGAAAAACAAGAGGATGATGCTTTGGTTTTATGGGACTGTGTCTCACTTTTTGATACAGAAGATGAAAATTCATTGAAATAGGAAGAAATATCAGAAACAAATGTAACAACAAGAAGTCAAGGTTTGAAGAACAACACAGATGATAAAATACCTGAACTTACTATTAGCAGTCAAGATCCAAAACAAGTCAACATGCCTATTAGGCCTATTGAAGATAAATTTGATAATGTCAAGGAAAATCTCAAAGCACCTGAGATGGGGTACGAATTGTTAAAATCACTTGAAGTACCAGAGGAGGAGCTTCCCCACTAACAACCAACCTATAGAAGAGATTGTTGAAGCAAATGTGGGAGGTAAGACTAGGTTTAAAACCCTACCATTCCTCCAGAACCTTGAGATTTTAAACCATAATGTGCACAATTGTTTAGTGGACTCAGGGTCATCAATCAATGTGATGCCACTTTCAGTCTACAAAAAGATTAATGGCCAACCTAAACCTACTACTTGGGAGGTTACTCAGTTAGACAGGACCAATGTGAAAGTAGTAGGGGAAATATAAGATGTTCTGATTCGCTTATCTGCAAGTGAAAAGATATGTCAATACATTGATATTGTAGTAGCAGATATACCTGATGGCTATGGACTTATTTTGAATTGAGACTGGTCAGCAAGACTAAATGGGTATTTTTCTTCAGATTGGTCACACTTATGGTTGCCTCAGAAGGGAAGTCCAAACTGGATTAAAATATTAAGAGAGCCCCACATGAAGCACAATGTTACTCAATTGGAAGAAAAAAATGAACCAGTGAATTATGTGTTGGGAAATCATCTAATTGGGCTAGAACCGAGAGAATACAAAGTAGAAGAACCTAGCAGTACATCAGACACCCAACCCGATCTCCTTCGATTTTCACGGGTTGATGAGATTGATTGTAGATGTAGTTTTTGATAATGGGTAGGCCTTTTTCAATTTGCAGTCAAGCCTAGCCCCTCAACTTGCAAGCTGCCAGATTTATAGGGGTGGGCAGAGGATTGACCAGTTAGTGGTTTAGTTCTCAACATTTAATTTTCTTTTTCTTGATTTTTGTTTCTGGATTATCTTGTACATAAATAAATTGATTTGGTTGTTTATTTTGATTTACTTTATTTCTGTTTGTTCTAGTTTAGATTTTGATGGATTTAAATAAAAGAATCAAACCTTTGGTTGCATGGAGAGCATCAGAATTCTGGATTAACTAAAATCTTTGATTATAAGACTGTGTACTATTGTTTTATCTGAAATAATTTATTCTAGTTAGTAGTTTTCTTAAATGGCTATGAACACATTGAAGTCCTACTTAATCCTTGTAAAATAACTCAGGATCAAAAGGTCTAGAATACTATTTCGAGGCTCCATCCATCTCACATTTAAAAATGTCCTAGGGAGTGACAACAAAAGACCCATGGAAAGGAAGCAAGGTAAAAAATATATTATATATAAATGATCCCATGCCAAGAATTGAAAGCCAAAAGGAAAATAAGAATCAAGAATCTCCTGAGAAAGCAATATGTATCAAAAAAAAGTACTAAATCATATGAGTACAAAATTGCCAAAGTTCTTCTCCGTCCGTGAGCTGAAAATTAAATACATCTCTCACACAAAAGGACACTCTGGATAGAGGATCTTGAATAAAAAAATTTAGAAAGAAAGGTATGCAGGAGGACTTAAAAGAAAGGACAAAAGTCCAAAAGCACAAAAAGTACAAAATGGCATTGGAATGAGGAACAAATGAATATTTATGTTTACCATATGTTACAATCCTTGGGTGTCCAAGCTGGAAGCTTCCCGAAGACAGAGGTAAAAATGAAACTCATATTCCTGGCTTCGAAAGAGTTATCTTGATTTTGAAATCTTGGTTTCCATTTTCCTAAATTGGAATATCATTAATGATTAAAAGTACATATATTTTCCATTTGGGAAATCCAGACATCTAGAAGAATTCAACATGTTGGTTTTATTGTCAAACAGTCTGTTACTTAAGGAAGAAATTGTCCAGAGATCTGGGTTCACTAGGTAGTCGCCAATTGTTGCAGCTACAACTATTTTTCCATTTTTTTTTTAAATTTTGGACCCTCCTTTTAATTTTATCTTGCCTGGGAGTGTTTGAATTCCTGAACTATGTCTTTCCTCTGTTACGATTTTGGGTTTTCCTGAGCTTCATTTAAGTTCAATTGTTTACCACTTTCGAAGGTTGAATGATATAAAACTGCCAATGCTTTTGACTGTGGAACTCAACGTTTTTTATTTTTTGATGGTCTGGTTTTATTGCGGTCGGATGTTTGTTGAAGATTAAGGTCGAGATTTTAGTTCTCTGTGCCACCGCTGTTTCGGAGATGAAACGAACTAATTTTACCGCTGCACAACTTTAAAGTCTGTAGAACACTTAACGTTTTCGGAGATTTTTCCTGTTTCGATGTTTTTTCTACTCGCTATCGGAAGTCTATTCATGTTTGATTCAGAGCTTTAATTCTCTTCATTGCCACTGTTTTGGAGGGCAGTTAGAGAGTGTGTCGATGGCTAGTTCAGATTTTCACCGATGCCTTTGTTTTATTGATCAAACTTTTTACTTTGAAATGTTTTTGTTTTCCCTATCGGAACGGTGTTGATGGTTGATCAGAGCATTAGTTCTTTGCGGTGTCGACATGGCGACAGCGTTAAGTTTTGAATCATCGATATATAGCCCTTAGCTCTTTCGATCACTGGTGATTTTTCTTTTTTGCGGAAGCTGTAGTTAGTCTATCTCCCGCCCTTGCGGCTATGTAATGAACTATATCATCAATGATTAGTGGTTTTGAGCTCTGACCTTTAGTTTTAGAGTTTCCGGGTGTTGATGTTTTTATGTTGACCGTGGAACTTTTAGTTTGTTTGTCGCTCGTCGTTGCGGCTCCTTAGCGAACTAATCGTCCGATGCTGCAGTTTTTTTAGTGTTTTATTTTGCTGACGTTTTATTTTGATCGCGGGAATCGTAGCCTGATGGTCTTCCGTCGTTGCGGCTCCATAGTGGATTGTCTGCCCGATGCTTAGTTTTTTCTCACCGGTGAGGATTTTTCCCGTCGTTTTGTGTGTGTTTTTACCCTATTTTATGGGTGGTGAAAGTTTCTGATTCTTTTGATCATGATAGAGTTTTCATGATGAGAACACAGTGCAGGGCCTCAAATTTAATCATTAGTTTTATTTATAGTGTGGTTTACATTTTCTTGAATGCATTCCATATTAATGTTGAGTTTTTCGTTTTAACTGCAGACGAACTTAGGATATTTTTTAGATCTAGTTTGATGATTGCTGCTGTGAAGAAGACGTATCTAAAGGACAAAGTAGAAGGGAGTTGGCTGAAGAAAAGAAAGTAAGAAGCAAAGATGTTGCTCAAAGAGAATATAGTGAAGGTCTGAGATCAACAGGATCTCAAAAAGACCAACGGATTATTGAGTAGAATCGTTAGTAGTAGAGGCCCAGGCTTGGAAAAGGTTCATCAGTTACTAAGCTAGTCCCTCTTTACAAAGTGCTTTTAAATCTTAATCTAAAATATAACTTATTGTATGAATTATGAGCACTCACAAAAGGACAAATTTGTGAAATTAAACGGTTGGGAGAAGCCCAAAGGTCACCCGAGGGGGAAACCCAAAGGTTTCGTTGTTTTATATAAATGTAGGATAGTTAGAGGGAATAAAGGACTTTTTCCCAAATATATTTGTGAGAGTATGATGTAAGAAGAACTATTTCCTTTTGCATAAAGAAATTACAAGTTTCCTGTTGGAGAAATCTTTGTGGAAAGTTTCAAATGCTGTGCTATGGATTTGTTGAATGTGAATTATTTTCGTTTCAGCTATTGTCCATTAACTGTGAGATCATTCTAACTCTTTGAACCTATGTTCTTGTTATGAATGCGCTCTAATTTATTCTGTGAAATTTCCACTGTGAGTAATGAATGTTGTTCATAAACAGTTAGCTATCTGGTTGTTCATATATCTATAAATGTTCATGTGTTTTGAAATAAGTAACAACTATTTGTGATTTTTCTTAATGCATACACAAAATACATTACTCATTGATGAAATATAATCTTTCTCCCTAGGGATAGTTTAGATAGTTAGTTTTAGTTTTTCTTGCTGTGTATGGTTTAGATGCGAGAGAGTTAAGACGAGAGGTAAGAACCTACGCATCACATTGTGATTGCTCCTCGTATTCTCTATTAATCTGCATTTTTAGATAGTGTTGGGGCGCGCACCTTAACGGTCCTTAACTTTGGTAACTCCGCGGTTTTTGTGGGAGTTTGTAAGCGAAGTTATGACTCAAAATAGTCTTAGGAGTGTCGGGGTTAAGCCAAAACCCTCTTTTTGTAATCAACCATGGTTTAAGCCCATGGTTTTGTAATAAGTGCACTATAAATAAACACTCTTGTAAAGAAGTCAGTTTAGGCTTTTGATGTAAGATGAATTGATGCGAAGCTAAGGCTTGTTTTGTAAGTAAGGTTAAGTCCCAGCTGTGTGTATGGACGACCTCTGCAGCTGTGTGCGTAGAGGGTTTTGGGTGATTAAGAAGATCTGCAGCTGTGTGCACAGAGATCTGCAGCTTAGTGCCCAGCTTTGAGGAATTGAAGGGATCTGCAGCTGAGTGCGTAGATCAGAACTGTGGTTTTTGTAAAGAGTTGAATAAAACATAGTTCTGTGGATGTAGCCCCTAAACTGGGGGTGAACCACATTATATCATGTGTTGTGATTCTGTTGTGTTGTTGTTATGTTATTTTATGCATTTATAATTATATAACTGATAAGTAAGATCACTGCTAAATAGTAAGTTCGCTATGAATTCCCAGTAAGGGCTAAGCAAGGCACTGTTTGTTTATCTAACTGCGAAGCTAAATAAGTGAATACCAAAGCTCTGTATTTTATGATTATCATTCGTTAGAAGCTAAAGGTACAGTAATATCCCTCTTTTACTTGCATAAACTTCATTTTGTGGCATCCCATAGCTGTTTCGGGTGAGACTACAACCTAGTCGTAGGTTGTTGCCGAAAGGGCCAACACTGTGGGTCTTTTGTTGGTGTGAAAACAAAAGTATAGAACCCGGGTCTACCCTAAGCCCAACAAATTGGTTCCGTTGCCGGTTGAACTCAATATCTGCTCAAGAGGGGTTTACATCGTACCTCGAGGGCTATGTTTTGGAGACCCTCAGTGAAAGAAATCGGTGATTGGATTGAAGAGACTTATCTGAACTTTACTGTACAAGAGAACAAAGATCCGCGTCGTAGTTCAAATGAATTTTTACAAAGGTACATTTTTTCTGATGTTTATGAAATTTTCTTTGGTAGTATCCACATAGAGTTGCACCAGTGGTTATCCAGGTTGACAGAGAGAAGGACGAACTTCCAAGAAGGTCAGTTTCCTGATTGGACCCCTGCAAGAATTAATATATTAAAAAGGGTGAACAACGAGATATCCCGGGCTGTTGATTTTTGGACAATGTGAACCCTTGAAGCATTTGTGACGGAGTTCGCCATTGACACAAGTACGTCCTTCAGCGAAGCCAAACGACAGTTCTTCAAAGGACCAAGGGGTAAGTAGTTGAATTCATTTAGTTTGAGAATTAAAATGCTATTGGCTGAAAAAGGTATATTGCTTATTGAATCAGACTGTTAGATTTAGTATTACTAATCTATGTTTGCAAGTGAAAGCACCTTCGACGAGCAAAGTGATTTGCTGCGAAGTGGCAAAATGTACAAGAGAAATTTTGAGTCCTATACCCTAGGTCAGAATACCGAGTCTAACCCCGTACGTCCAGCAGCCTCAGAGCTTGAAGAAACCCCTTCTGTTGGAAACCCTTTGGTAACCCTGCAACGAATACCTGTTATCCCTGAGAACCCGTCGCAGTTTGAAAGTAACCCTAGCTCGAGTATTCCTATCGTAGGTCAGTTTACCCCAGTAAGTTCCCCACCGCATACTACCAGTCCCCCCCCCCCCCCCCCCTAGATCTGCGATGGCCCATATGAATGACGACATTAAGATCCCTGTTTTCAAAGGAACTGGATCAGAGGATCCAGAACAGTTCTGGTTCTTATACGAAGTAGTGTGGACTGCTAAGAACATTACAGATCAAGATACAAGAAGAGCGCAGCTGGTTACTTCTTTTAGAGACGGCGCTTTGACCTAGTTCATGAAGTATTCCAGTACTCAGAACCATGTCTTGGCTGATATAAAAGCAGGAATGATAAAGGAATTTAAGAAGCCAAAATTGGAGTCGCAGTGTATCACTGAGCTAAAGGAAATTCAGCAAAGGCGAGGAGAATCGGTGTGGGACTTTGATCAGAGGTTCAAAGTTATACTAGATCAAGTAAGTTTCACTATTGGACCAGCGCAGCATAAGGAATGGTTCATCGTAGCTTTGTTACTGCACATCAGGACTCCACTCATGCAACAGAAGGTTGCGGATCAGCAGGAGGCTTTGGAAATCGCTATGAAGCTTGAAACAGCCCCTGTCAAAGATAATTATGGTATCTCTCAAATACAAGCGCAGTTGGCAGTGATGGCTTTGGAGCTTCGCAATATGAAAAAAGGGAAATCCAGTCGTGAAGAGATTTGGTGTACACGATGTCAGATAGAGGGTCACAACAAGGAACAGTGTCCTGTGGTAAGGAATTTCCTGAATTCTGGTGCACCAAACCCATTCAACCCTAGTGTTCTATATTGTGAGATCTGTAGGACAATTGGCCAGCATCGACCTGAAGACTGCTATCTCCTGCAGAGGTATGTGCAAGTCCTTAAGAACCCTTATTGTAAGTTCTGTAAGTCAGTGGGATACAACGAAGATGAGTGTTGTAGCTTTGACCTCATGAGAGAACGCACTTATGATGCTTATCGGGTACAAAATGATGGCCAAGGCAATGATGGATATGGTTACCGTGGCAGTACATCAGGTCACAGAACTTTTGGAGGTCATGGTCGTGGTGGTATGGCTGGCAGAGGACGAGGCCAGGTTGTGTGCTATAACTGTAACCAGGCAGGACATCTAACTAGAGACTGTCGAAACCCAACTATGAAATGTCGATATTGCAGAGCTGTCGACCATGTGATTGAGCAATGCCCGTAGCTGATCGCGAAGAGCTAATCACGAAGATTCAAGAAAGAAATAGTGGCCCTACTCAGAATATTCAGCTGATCGCTGTGGAGCAACGACCTGTCCCAGCCATTAATGTTGTTACCAGGAGTGGAGCTACGACAAAAGTATAGAACAAGGAGAAACAGCCTGCCGAGGCTTGGGTCCGTAAGGCCCCATAAAAGATCCCAGCATTTGATGTCGAAAGAGAAAAAGAGACATTTATGGAAGCCAAGAGAGACTTTGCTGACCCCAACACATCAGTAATACCTGCGCAACAACCTCAGTAGCAGTCGCAGCCGCAAGAAGCTTCGACGGATAAAGTAAGTACCCTGTCCTCCTTTTTACAGAGTTGTATGAAGCTCTTAAGAAATCAGAATGTTTTAAACGAGTTGCAGAAAGTTATTGCTTCTTGCGAACCTCAGCGAAGTTCTGGTAAGGATAAAACTTTTCATAGAGTCAGAAGAACTGGTAGGGAGATGAGATTGAATGCTCAGATAGGAGAATATGACATGACTGATGTCATCTTGGACCTAGGATCAGAAGTAAATGTCTTAACTAAGTAGACATGGAAACAAATGGGAAAACCTACTCTGGAATGGTCCCCTATACAGTTGAGATTAGCCAATCAGCAGAAGATTGTGCCCCTAGGAAGACTCCCTAGTGTATCAGTAAATATTGATGGAGTTAGTACCCTAGCAGACTTTGAGGTAATTGAAATAATTGATGACAGCAACCCCTATCCAGCACTGCTAGGCATTGAATGGGCAATAGACAATGATGCAGTAATCAACCTGAAGAAGAGGCAGATGACTTTCGAAGGGAAAGGACTGAGAGTCATAGTACCATTGGATCCTTCTCAAGGAGAGAGGTACACCGAGCCAGTAAAAGATGAAGACCAGGATGTTTTGGACCATATCTACAATATCACAGCGAATGAAGAAGATTATGTTGATCCTACTGCCGAAGGTATCATGGATTGGCAATGTGACAGCTCCTGCATGACGGATTCAGATGATGGCCTAGAGAATTGGCAGAATAGACTTTATGAGCTACATGGACATCGATGTGCAAGAATTACCAAGTCTCTCAAATGGCTTAGTTCACAGACAAGAACCGTACCTGTTTTTGATGGTTCGACAGACCCAGAAGAGTTTATTGTGCAATTCTCAGAGCAGGTACCAGACTCACAGAAAATGGAGACTCTAGATTCAACATTCAGAGCCACATCAGCCAGATGGTGGAATGGTCACAAAAAGTACATTCATAGTTGGGAAGTGTGCCAGAAGTCCCTTTGCCTAAGATTCAGGGACCAACCTCAGGAGGTGTGAAGCAGGTTTAATAGTACGACCAGTCCTCAGGGACATTTGGAGCAATGCTACGA
The DNA here is from genome assembly GCA_001517045.1 of Pseudotsuga menziesii. Classification (NCBI taxonomy): domain Eukaryota; kingdom Viridiplantae; phylum Streptophyta; class Pinopsida; order Pinales; family Pinaceae; genus Pseudotsuga; species Pseudotsuga menziesii. The sequence goes on along the minus strand of LPNX010450108.1, from coordinate 7,088 downwards.
AGCATGGAAGCATGTACCTTGTGAAGAATGGGTACATAGGTTTGTGCACACCCTAGAACCTATAGCAAAGAACTGGTATGCGGAGGTCGAGCTTCGCCATGGTATTGTAAGTTGGGATAGTCTTGTTGATAGTTTTGTGTTGACATTTTCTATTAATGAGGTTTATCCTGCTTTGGACGCAGCTGTTAGGTTGATCCATACTAAAGTATTTGATGATCAAGAAATAGTAGAATACCAACTTGATTGGAAGGAACAAGAAGCCAATGCAGTAGAATGTTATAACCTCGCAATTGACGAGTATGACGATCCGCACAACATTAACATTCCTAAGTCAGAAGGACACTGCGAAGTACATGGACTAGCAGTTGAAGCACCTAAAGCGACTCAGCCACTGAAGACACGGACCGTACACATTGGGTCAGAAGAAAACCCTAAGTATGCTACCATTGGAGATTATTGGGATGACGAAATGGTGAGCAAAGTGACCCAACTTCTCCATGAATATCGGGACCTATCTCTGACAGGGTTCTCAAAAATGAAAGGAATCATTGACGTGGTGGAAGACATTCTGTCGTGGGTTGAAGTTCGAAGCCATGTCGAAGATGGTATCAGGAAATGTCGACTGTCCTTATTTTGGCGCAGCTAGAGTTACTGCTTGTACCGAAGAAGGAAATATTTGTCTAGGCTTACAATATGACTGTTGGAAGAAATCAAAATTGGCGGCGCCGGTAAGCTACCTTTATTAACTGCCTGTATTAATGAGATCTTGGAAAATCTACCGCCGTTTGGACAAGATCTCTGTTAGATTTGGTATCATCAATGCACATTTATGACAGATGTCATGGATGGATTCTATAAGAAGACACCCACACCCGCGATGTTCGCATTCTACAATTTCTTGAGTTTTACAATTGCATCCATTTCAGCTGATAGCGAGCTTCAGAAGTTAGTGAGAGAATTTGAACAGGAGGGTTTGCCGCACCTTTTCAGCCACCCGCCTGCATTTGCACCCCATGAAGAGACTCCCCTAGCACCAACCCAGCCAATGCAGACACGCTCTACCAAAAAAAAATTAAGCTTGAAGTTCGTTCTAAGCAGAACAAAGACAGACACCAGCAATCAGGGAAAACACCAGAGGATCCCGAGATGAATCCATCTGGCTCAGCAGAGGTCTCGCTTGAAGAGGATGAGAACATTGCACCGTAGCATCCACCGTATCTTCCGCCAGTTCGACCAGGAGTTCAGCTCCCTCGGCGGACGAAGAAGTTCACATTACGCACCCCTTCGCTGCCACCGAGTGTGCAGCTGGTCGAGACAATGACAGGGAAAATAGACCGGCTCAAGTATGTCGACCATGGTACAAATTATCATGGTAAATTTCCATAGTTCATACCTGGGACATACTTACACTCTGTCCGCTATCAGGAGACTGGAGCGACATTACTAGAAGTGAAACAGTGGGCTGTTGGCTTAGACAAAGCTGGTTTGTTGAAGATGCTCGATGTGCCCCACTTCAGTCGCAGCACACAGGTAACCGTGGTGGTCAAACAATTATTGGCATTAGTGCATGATGGGTACCTATGGATTAGAAACCAAAAAATCACTATCAATGGAGAACTCATACACCAGATTACGGGCCTGCCGAAGGAAGGGCCTAACCCTAGCATTAAGTTTTTGGGAAAACATGAAGATGTGAAGCTAGCACATAGCATGAAGGAACGCTTCGGGCTGACGAAAGGGAAGTGAGGGTATCAAACCTCGGCCATTTAGCACACTGCAGAGCTCTTAGCCTGCAAGCTAATGCGGAAGTGCAGACCAAACGAAGTACCTGCCCCGATTGTCAGTATTGCTGCGAACTGTGCAGAAGGATACATTTACAGCTGGGCAGCATACATCGCTAAGGAATTTCTTGAAGATGCCCGCGACGTGCAGGAAAAAGATAGACCCTTTCACTATTCATGGCTGATCGTGCTTATTGCTCTGATCGGGTGGAAAGAGCCCACCGAGGCACAGTTTGTTGACGTACCTCCAAGCATGCCAGGTGCAGCGAGGTACACATTGCTCTAGGTGTTGCAGGACAAAGCATCCCAGCAGATGAGGAACACTGTGTTCGCCTTTTACGCCATGAGTATCTCATATGATATTGTAAAGAACCCGCGGCTCAGTAATGAGCTATTCTTTCAATATGATGGAGTGGCCACATTCAGGGCCGACATGCACAACGTATTCATCCAGGCCCACGCAGATAAGAAGAAGGCATGCTGGAAGTTGTCATATGTGGTGACCAAAGAAGACATCGTCGCAGTAGTTCAGCAATGGCTGACTGAATGGCTTAAGGACGTAGGGACAAAGCCAAACATTCTAGTTCTGTCAAAACCCCAAATTTTCCGAAAAATTTAAAATTTTTAAAAGCACATAAATTTCATAATTATGGTAAACTAATTATTAAATTAGTTATAAATTACCACATTCATTATCTGCATTATCTGTTGGTTATGTTCAGTGATAGAACCATTATTTTCAGTTTACTGACTTTGTTTCTTTTTGCGACCACAAGGTGAGACTGTCATGCAAATTGGGCTTACTTAGCTTTCGAGCTAATGTAGAAAGTTTTCCTGTTCTTACAGACTATAGGTAAGAGTTTTGGGCTGCTTTTCGAAATTCTAAAGTATAACAAGTTCGTCGCAAAAGAAAAGCTCAGTAAGAAAAATGAATGTTAAACAGTTTCCAACGCTTGTTGAGGTATACTTAAAAACTGGCCTTCTTTCTAGTAGAAGTAATTTATGATTGATGATTTGGAACTATTCAAATCTATTTGTCATGATGTATATCAATGTCTTACTGAATTCTTTATAATGGAGTAAGAGTAACAGAGCTATACCATCCATAGTATGATTTCATTCGTATATGAATACGTTACTTAATAAATGTAAACTGATAGAGGGTTAGATAACATTGTTTCTATTTTCAAACTCTGATGTTTAAAAAGAGTGTACAACTTCACTTCAAGCTGCTTTTTAAGAAAACTATACTAATGTTGATGCATATGATGCATAGAGTTTTTATTCACTCATTAACTATTTTCGAGCATAACTAGAGTTTATCTTCAAAAAATAAATATCTTCAAGAAACAGGATTTATCCTAACCTCTTTATGTATATAAAATAAACAAGTCCTTAAAGGACTATAATTCATAAAAGAATGCATCTCTTAAATTGTTATAAGGTATAACTATAAAAATGTGGCCTAACCTTGTCAATCAGTAATATGATTAAGGTTATTACCTTACTCAAGAGCCTTCACCACATAGTAAATACTACTCTCTTTTGTATCTTTTTACTATATGCTACTATTTAAACAAATACCGATAAGGCCATTTATTATGAGTATTAGGATGACCTCCATAGTCTTACTTTCTAACCACCTTAATACTTCTTCTGAGTATACTTTTTAATTAAGTTAGTAGTTGATAGAATTAATATATCAATAATGCATATGTCTACAACAAATATATAGGGTGTGAGATAAAGGCCTAAGAGTTAGCCAAGTTCACAATCGGATGGAAGTATTTACCTTTATTTCATGTTCTAAAAACTACATAAAGGAATTGCCTCCTTTACAACATCATAAACTAGGATGAACATACTATTTCCTAGCAAAGGGGTTATAACCATATCCATTTCATAAAGTAAGAGGATAGTTTTGAAATCATGAAAATCGTGCATTAAGAAAATATAAGGTGTAAAAACAAGAGGTTGGAGAGTTTACCATGTTCACAATCAAATATAACTTATCTTTACTTTTAAGGTTCTATAACTATATTAAGAATAAGCCTCCTTTACATACTTGTATAAGCTCAAGTGAGTAAAGTCTCTTAGCAAGAAGGATCATATCAAAATCGATGCCATAATGATCATAGATTAAGTTTTGTTTCAAGTTATATTTATATCGAAACTTACAAGTATTGTGGTATTTGTCCACACGATCTTAATGATTGTAAGATTTAAGTGTTCAAAGTAATAATATTTGTGCTCTTTCATGCAGCGTAGAAAATGATGAGCTACCCTCGCAGCAAGGGTAAGTGTAAACTTCAATATATTTAATGATTGGAATCATTTCTTGGTGGTATGTTTCCAGAACTATATGAATTCACCCACCATATGTAAAATTATTTGTTGATGTCGTGGCACTACCATAGCCATGCATTACGTAGATATAAGGGCATTAGTCAAACCCTAACTTACCATTCCCTCCTCCACCGTCGGGCTCCCGTCGCTTTGCGATGGTGCTGGTGCACCTTAGCTGCACCGCTCCTTCTCCAACAATTTCCTCCAGTTCGTTACCTTCTTGTGGCTCGTGCTATCACGTTTTTGCAGTGCCGTCCAATGTTGCTGTTGGCCATCCATTTGTTGTCCTCCCTTCAGGGTTTCTCTGTTTACTAGCTTGAACCCGAATCGTTAATTGAATACCACTCCTCCCTCAGTGAAAGCCGTAATATTGTTCTCTCGGATAGCAATGGGATGTTTGCTGTGGTGTTAATCTTTTTCTCCCTGCCCGCAGTAGGTTTTCCTTCACACGTTGATGGTGGTTTTAACGCTGCAGGTGGTTGTGTCTCCAAAAAAGGTTCAGGTAAGAACAAGTACTACTATTCTCCTTCATTTTACTGTTTGTTTCAGTTATAAGAATATCATCCCGCTTATATATTTTAATAAGGTGGTTTTCTTTACTGGAAACAGGTCTCGTCCCTTCCTCTTGCGCAGCTTCTAGTACAAGTAGTTTCAGCAGCTACAAGTTTTCGGTAAGCCTGGTTACACCATGGCTCTTTCTCTTTGTGGGGTTCCCTTGGAACCTTTGAGGGTTGGTGCAAAAAGGCCTGTAACCCTTGCGGTTCAGTTTGTCTTGTTAACTGTTTGTTACCTTGGTTTAGTGGTAGAAACCCCTACGCTGTGCGAGGGTGCTCCGGCTTCGGCCGAGATTGAATATGTTAGTTCTCTTTTCGTTTTAGGTGCCATGTATTAAGTCAAAGAGATAGAAGGCAATCATGCCATGCTCTCCAATACTTGCAGAGGTTGAGGGCTTGAAGTGCCGTTCCACCTTTTATTTATTTTGACTGTGAAAAACACTAGGCTGTAAGCCTGACTTAGAAAAAGGGTTACAGCCTCGACTTCTTATTTCTGTTGTAAATTGGAATTTACAGGGTTTTTACCCTCAGTCTATAATATAAATGATCAATACTGTTCTTCTTTTCTATAATTCTTGTTTATATTACAGTACTAAAATTTGTATGTTTATTGATGTATAACTATAGTAATTGAGGCTCGATAGTAGGAAAACATTTACCGCATTTATCCTTGATTTGTAAAATTATGTATAAATAAATAAGGAGCAGGCTTCTGACAGCCTTACTCTGTTGATTTTAAATGCGGCCACGAGTAAAATATTGTCTTGGATCCACAGTTGTGGATTTTATTGTCTATTTTGGATTACTAGGGTTAAACCCTAATTCGACTGTAAAAGAAATACATACAGCCTCTTCTTTTAAATCATTGTTAATTTGTAATTCTCTTTTGTAAAAATTGCGGGGTTATTAGTTAAGTTTTTACAATACTTATTAAGCTCGATAAGTCGAGCATTGTACACTGTTGATTAAATCCTCTGCGATAACATACTTGATTTCTACCTGTAGTATTTTAAGTTAATTGCTGAATTTTTCCTGTACAGTGTTTAAGTATTGATTTACTTTATTAATAAAGAAGAGTAATTACTTAGAACTACTGTTAGTAAATCTTGAGTACAGAATTTATATTACAATTTTGATTTACAAACAATGAGTGAAGGCAATATTGTATTTACCTAAAAATACCATCCTTATAGAGTAAATAATAAGATAGTAGCTATTATTTATAATAATAACATTGTTACCTTAAATGGAGTACTATTACTTTTATTATTATTTATACTTAGTTTTCTTTTGTAAGGATATAGGGAAATAGTAATTTCTTCCTGATTATTTGTACTCATAAAATAAAGAAATTTTAAGCTAGCCTATTGTTATCAGATTCTTAAACTTACAGTATTCAATACTTTGCAGAATTACTTTCTGTATTCTATTACAATTTAATGTTTATAAAGAAAAGAAAGTAAAAGTACTAAGCAAGTTCTATATTGTTAATAACTTAGGTAATATAGGTTACATTGATATGTTTTTATTTAAACTTAACTAAGTAGAATAGGAATAAATGAATATCATATTTTAATTTACAATAGTAAATTCTGCTATACTAAAGTACCTGTAGGAATAAATAGAGATTCTAGCTACTCTTCTTTGATATTCAAGTAGACAATTAAAGTTACTGATAGTAACTATAGTATTAAGAACTGTTTTCTCTTCTGGTACATATTATTATGAGTGAACAATTCAATTTACTTCTCTGTTCTAAAAGACTTGACAGTTTTATGTACAGAAATAATGCTACTTCTAAAACTAAGATATTCCTTCTGAAAAACAACACAAAGAAACTACTCTATAATTCCATCACATACTATTCTGTGTTTTCATCATACTACTTTTATTGTAAAATTACCCCTATGCTGGAGTACGGTCTGGTCACACCAGATGTGGAAAAACATAGGTGGGGTTGTAATTCTCCTCAAAAAGATTTTGTTACCGAATAAACTGAGAACACTTCATTACTAATCCATCTAATTTCTTATACCATAAACTACAAATCTACCATTCAATCATAAACATATATTTAAAGAAAGATTTAATAGATGGCAGAACCTGTTCTAGAACTGGGACAACAACAGCAATGGGAGGTCGTTCCTCCCTACCAATTCCTGGAGAGCGCTAAAAAATCGATGCCTCAGGACCCCCGAGCTTGCTCTGGTCTCCTTGGCTGGAACTAGGTGCAACAATAGTCAAATACCAGTCTTCAAACTCAGTATCAAATCTGAACTTATCAGTAAGTTCCCCTAGCTAACAAGCTGTAATAAACCAAGTTACTGCAGACTTTCTCTCAACACACTTCCTTACTGTTTTTCCCTTTTCCCCAAATGAATTTCCTGAATACCATTCCACCTGAATG